>JAPMLY010000648.1:80000-181796 GCA_026401115.1 Tetraselmis chui
CTGTTGATGGTGCTGGTGTCGTTGGTGAGAGTGTGAACTTTCGGGACAATGCTTTTGCTTACGGTGCTCATGCCGATTTGGGCGATGGTGAGGATTTTGTCGCTGTTGATGATCCTAGTGTGCTTGATGATGCGAGTTGTGTTGATGATGTGTATGATGATGATCATCATATTATCTGCATGGTGCTGCTGCTGCTGTTGATGATGATGTTGGTGCTGATGATGCGGGGGATGTTATTGTGGGTCGTAGGTGGTGGGCACAGCCTGTGCGGTGTCATCGGGCCTCTCCGTCGGCAAGGAGGGCCCCAGTGTGCACATCGGCTCCATGATCGCCTCCTTCCTCGGCTCCAGCTCGCTGCTCCGGAAGCTGCAGATGCAGAACCCGGAGGCGGCGCACCCAGACAGGGACGCGCGCGAGTTTGTGCTGTGCGGCGCAGCCGCGGGACTGGCCGCCAGCTTTGGCGTCCCAGTGTGCCCCCCCCCACAACAACACCTGACATGACCGTCTGCGTGACATCATGGACCCATCACTGCCCCACCCACTGTGACGCCCTCGCCCTCCCCACCTTTTATTAATGCTGTGCCACTTCCCCTCCCCCGCGCGCAGCTCGCGGGCGTTTTCTTCGGGCTGGAGCTGGCGACCAACCGGTGGCGCGCTGAGCTCACGTGGCGGACGCTCCTCACCTGCGCCTGCTCCGTCTGGACCGCCCAGCTGCTGAGCTCCTTCTGCCAGTTCTTCGACGGCGTCTGCGGAAAGTTTGAAGGCATCGGGCTGTTTCACATCGTCACAAACTTTGACACCCCCTGGCGACAGGTGAACCCCAACCAAACCAACATGCGCTGATGCCGTATCGTGTCATGACGCCTTAAGTTCAACTCCCCAACCTATCCTCTGCTTACCTTATGCGCGTGCAGGTTGTGCCGATCGCTCTCTTGGGTGTCTTAGGGGGGCTCATCGGGGCGTTGTTCACCCAAATCAGCATGAGTCTGAGTAAACTGCGTGAACGCTACCGACGCACCAACCTTTCCAAGTTTACGGAGGTCCGCAGCGCCCCATCACCCGCCAACTGCGTGTCGCACCTGCCGACTCACCAGTGTATCCCTTGCTCGCCTCCTCCTCACGTGTACGTGTGCTGTTGTCGCGCAGGTTGTCGTGGTGTGCAGCGTGATGTCGTGCCTGTCGTTTCTGTTGCTCCGGGTGGGGACCTGCATCCCTTGCAGCCGGGTGCAGCCTCGGTGTTCTCCCGCCAGCCAACAGATCAGGGAGCTTAACATCGAGTGCACGGAGTCAAGCTACAACGACATGGCTGTCCTCCTCTTCAGCACGCACCCCACCGTCATCCGCTCGCTCTTGCTCTCCCAGTTTGGCGAGTTTTCCGATTGGACGCTGTCGGTGCAACCCCCCCCCCCCCCCCACACACACACACACAACCAATAGTGAAAATGTCCCCACCACTTCTGCCTCTTGGCCCTCCCAATGATGCCATATAGACTGCGCTAGCCGGGCCTAGGCCGGATCTCCTCAATTAGCCTTTCGGTAGATTCGAGTGGGCGTCCGAATTTCTCAGTGGGCAATAGATAATTCAGCAATAATGAAAGGAAGAAGGTAATGTAGCTGGAAAAACGGGGCCATCATCAACACCAAGTCCTTCCCATAAACGTGTTACTATAGAATTCCTAGATTGGTTGGTCTAGTTGTTATAGATGGTGAGTGTGAGGGCGGGCTGTGGGTTGTGTGGTGTCATTTGTGGCTGGACTCGACCTTGGATGGGTCGATGAGAAAGAGGCGGAGTGGGCGTGGGATCGATAGTATGGGTAGTTGGGCCAATATGCGTTTTGGTCTCGAGTCGGCTTTTAGCTATTACTTTATCCATGAGGGTTCGTGCAAAGGGTGAGGAGAAAGGTTAAGCTGTCCACCCACCCACCTTCGACTCATTTTGAGAATCTACCGTATCTTACCTCCTACCCTTCTGCTGGTGTTAGATCTACTGGATCTTTTACTTCGTCAACGCCTCCATATCCTACGGCATGTCCTTCCCCAGCGGCCTCTTCACCCCCTCCATCATCTGCGGCGCCCTCATGGGACGGACCTACGCGCATCTGCTGCATAACCTCGGCATGGCCAACATTGACACCGGACTGTACTCATTGTTGGGGGTGCGCACTCGCTGCGACTTTCACTGCTTGTTAATGCTGTTTCTATTCGGCCGTGTCGCCGTCTCACAGCGCTGAATGTGCCGATGCCCCAGGTCGCCGCGTTTTTCGGCGGCGGGCTCCGCTTCACGGCTGCCATCGCGGTGATGCTGCTGGAGATGACGGACTCGGAGAATCAGCTACCGTTTCTGATCATGGTGCTCCTGGTGGCCAAGGCGGTGGCGGACCGCTTCAACCGCTCCATCCCCGACGGCCTCATGAAGCTCAGACGCCTGCAGTTCCTCGCCGATCAGCTCCCGCGCTATTCCAGGCACCTGCAGGTCGGGGACGTCATGTCTCATGGGAATCAGTACCTCCTGCGGCACGTCGAAACGGCCAGAGTGAGTGACGGGGCACTGAACCCCCTCCCTTCCCCCCCCCCTCCCCCCGGCACTGTATTTTGTAATCCCTGTCACATCACGTTGCATCATATCACATCACACCCTATCACATCCTGTCGTCTCACATCACATCACATCATATCACAACACATCATACCAGATCATACCGGATCATGGCACGTCATGTCACAACAATTTAACCCCCCGCGGCATATCTACCTTTCGGAAGCGATCCTTGACCTGTTCCCGGCGATGGCTGGGCTGAAATGAACCGCTCCTCTGCTCGTCTGCCTCAGAACATTCGCAATGCGCTGATGGAGTCTCCGGCGGGGGCGTTTGGAGTGAACCACGTTGGGGTGGACGAGCATCCCGGCAGTTTGCACCGACTTCCATCGCCCTTCAACGAAGAGGAGTGCACTGCTCTGGAGGGCGCAGGGCCGCCGCATGCGCACTTTATGGGCATGGTGGACCGCCCCTTTCTGGAGCTGCTGTGCCAGGGCTTGCCGGACGACGCGCAGGTGGATTTGACCAATAAAACAAGGGTAAGGGTTGCTTCATTGTTCGACGTACCTGAGTAAAATCTATGGGTGTAAAACCGGGGGCAATAATCAGCTCACCTGTTTGTGATCGCAGGCGTCTGTCGCTCTGCCGATGACAGCCAACTTGGCGCGCTCCTATGAGCTGTTCCTCATGATGACGGCGTCCGAGGGCGTTGAGCGCGTGCCCGTGATTGCCTCCACTGGACCCGCGATCGGGTTCCTGGAGCGAGACAACCTACAGCACGAGGCGCTCAAGCAAAAGCACAGGGAGCAGGTGCAGCGAGAGCAAGTGCTGTGGACAATGGGCTCCCTGGATATGCCTCTGCTCGTGGACGACATGCAGTCCGGGTTCTTGTCGCGCACAGCCACTGCGCGCGAATTTGGGGCAGCTCTCGGGGGAAGCGGCACGCAGTAGCAGGTGCACTAGAGCGCGGTGCTGCTGATCAGAAAATCACCAGCGCAAAGTGGCAATGAAAGGGACATGAATCGTTGGTAGGGTCATGGGCTGGGCTGTACTGGCGACCTCGCGTCCAAGCAGTGCCTTTTGATGATAAGCGATATATAGAGGAGACTTGAAGAAACGTAATGTGTTTAGTGTGAGTGAATGTAGTGATTGGGGTTTCAGTGCGCGGTGTTGCGTGCCAAGGCATTACTGCCTGGTGACCTTTTAAACGAGGCCGTGGTGTATCCTCAACTCATGGATGTATTCCTGGTATTTTGAGCAGTTCGCGCAGTCTGTCGTGCCGACTGCCATCCCTCAACTCATGATAAGACATATTTACCGGATGAAGTACATGATTAATTAAATATGAACATGCCACTGGGGGCGGAGGCGCTGGGAGGATGGATAACTGGCATCATGCACCGTGCGCGGATGCCACACGCTGCCTCTCCCCCGTAAACGCCTGCGACAGCTGCTCAGCGTACGAGGTGCTCACCGCGAATCCTGCAGCGGAGACGACAGCACGGCTGATTTATCGGTCAAGGGGACGAACATTACTCAAACTTCTTGGCAGATAGGTGGAGGATACGTGTAGACGGCGGACGTATAGACAGTAAGAGAGGGGACTCGCTTTGGAAGGGGGTGAGGTTGAGGAAGGCAAGGACCGACCTGTGAGCGCAACTAGAACTGCATTTATGGAAATAGCTGCCTCTGGCGACGACGCGTCCGACAACAGCCCGGAGACAGCGCCACCCGCATACCTGAGTTGTCACATGGGCAGCACAGCATCGCCCCGTGAGACAGAATGTAAGAGCAGCGAACTCAAAACAGAAACGATGTGAATTTTATTGGGGATATCGATTGAGTTACACAACACTGACAAGGGAAAAGGCGGCTGGTGAAATTACCCGAGGTCGCGCCAGAAGCGAAATATGCCAATGTTTCTGGCCCGTTTGGCAGCGCAGCTGTGGTCCGCGACCGCTGCGATCATGACGGGGTACGCAATGCCACTCCCGATTCTGCACAGCAGGTGACGCAAAGGCAGTGTGTCAGTCGGCTTGTCACTCGCGTCCAGCAAGAAAATTATTATGAAATCGGCTGATCAGGCGCACCACATGCCACACAACCATTCGGAGCGAAAATGTTTAAGAGATTGACGCCTTTGATCCCGCTGCGTCTTTGGTTATTTTCTATCATGAAGAACAGGGGTGAGGGGTGTCTTACCCCATGAGGCACGCAGCGAGGATGAGGTGGCCGAATTGGAGCTCCGCTACCTGCCCATCGGAGCTGCCGGTCGCCAGAAAGGCGCCATCGAAACCCATTCCAAACACGACCACCAATAGACCACTGGCAGTCACAAAGAGACCGACCGCCATGGGCCATTTTCTGCCCACTCTGTCAGAGAGCAACCCCGCCAGAAACTGCGACATCCCCTAATGCAGTGACAACATTGGTGTCCACTCAGTATCTCAATGGCATGCGGTTGTTTGGCATCACATCAGTGGCTTTTGCTTTGCATGTGAAGTTCAAAGGGAGGACAGTTCACTGGTGCGATCAGAAGCGAGGGCATCGAGATGTTGAGTTATGGCTTATGCGATGAAGCTGCGCGAATGAATGTGGAGACGTTCCGACACGCGGCGTACCTTGAGTGACTCGTAGCAAGCTGATGCGAGGTTCCTTTGCGCGCCGTCCATGCCCAGCCCATCCCTCGCCCACGCCAGCAGCAGGCCCCAGGCTAGGCCGGAGGTCATGTTGACCACAAAACCCGCAAAACAGATAACCAACATGGACCGGCTCCTCATGGAAGATGGTCGGGCCGCTTGATACAAAGGAAATTCAGACACACTGAACTTTGACGACCTCCCCCCAGCTGCAATCACACACAAAACATCACAGTGGGAAACACACACATACACACGCGCGCGCGGGCACACACACACACACACACACACACACACACACACACACACACACACAAGCTCACAAACACACTTGTATACGCACAAACATGTGCCATGACTCACCAGCAGAGTAGGCAATTACGGTGTCATCCGTGCGGCGGTACCGTGGCAGGTCCGGTACTTCGTCCAGCGGGATCCCACGCAACTCCAACGATGACTCCTACAGTAGACAGAGGGACGGGGGGAACGGGTCGGGGGCCGCATGCTGTAAAATGCATAAAAGCAGCGAACCTCGATAACCGCATAATCTCCACAGCCAGCAGCATGTTGGAGCACCTTGGTAAGCGGGGCCAAATCAACAGATGGCCCAGCCCGGTCCTCTGGGGAACGCCCTTCGCCGGCCTCTTCCTTTATGCACGCGACGTTGCCCTGCGCCAGATCGGTGTCCGGCTGTGGTGCTGTGTCTGAATGAACGGGCGACATCTGCACCTCCTTCTCCTTCACAAGCAAGTACAGCCGTAACTCAAAAAGGAACGCACAGCGCAGGTATCGGCAGATGTAACTCCATCGCCCGCCACAGCAGGGAACCGCACCATCCCCTGATGCTGTAACAGCGTCAGCGTATCCGCGTCTCCGTCCTTTGCCAGTGGAGCCGAATTGCTGCGCGAAATGCGACGACCCCGGGCAGCGCCATGTTGCTCCCTTTGCTTGCTTTGATGCATCATCAGCCGCAGCCCGGAGAGGTAGGCCTCCGACAGCTGCAGACACATACAAGGGGAGAGCGGGCTAGGCAGGTTGGAAAATAGGGAGACCCAAGCGAAATGGCTGTCTAATTGAAAGACTATGTACAGACAAAAATGTTCTTTTCAAATTAATTCATGCAGAAATCATCGACTATCACAGCGCCGGCACAGTATCGACCTGACCTGTGGTAATTCGTCCTCCTCCAGCGAAATGGCCGGCTCATTCTCTTGTTGAGTCTGTCATAAAGAGTGCGAGGACGGGCGAATGGCTTCAATGGGGGTGATTTTGGCGTGCTGATTTTCAGGTAGGCTGAGTTGCAGGGCCTTACCTCGTGCTTCAGGTGGGAGTCCTTCGTTTCCCGGAGGAAGAGCAGTGAGAGCAGGAGACCGGCCCCCATGAGAGCGGCGGTAGCGTATGCTACGGTCCGCGTGTAGCCGTGGCAGCTGCACCACCCGATGCACTGCATTGTCCAGCTGTCTGGAGACGCGCATTCCCCGTTTGACACACTGCAAAAAAGACGCAAACGCAGTCGCAGGCATTCTCAATGGCTGTGAGGGAAGGCAGATCCAGCTGCAGCGAGGAATGTCCAGGAAGCACAATTGCGCTTCAGACCCTAGGCTGTGATTTTGCAGTGACATGATTGTACTATACTTCCATTGAATTAGATGCTGCCAGAAGAAAAGTAAGGCAAGCAGCATATTTTTTGCGATGCCAACGACAAAGCCTCGTGGGCGCATCAGCAAAACCAAAAATAATTTCTTTTTTGGATACCCAAAGTAGCTCTCCCGACATTTCCAAATAGAATAAAACGTTAAGTGACAAAAACAAGCTCCGGGAGGTCTCAACAACAAAAAGAGGGCAATAGCCAAAGAACCTCCTATGAGGGAATCCAAGAAAAGAACACTGCAAAATGACAACGATCGTAAATCATGGAAGTGGTATCAATCCGCGCGGCACACAGTCCTGCATCTGTTATGTGTCGTATGTGGCGACTGAGTTGGTTGAAATTGGGCTCGTAGCTGAGGTTCCAAGACTTTCAAGCACAGCGGCCTCTTTCCAAACTTTCCGCACCTGATACACTCAGAGGAGACTGAATTCTCCACGCCGTGCTCCAAAGCGCTTGCGGACCAGGAACAGGTGACAGAGTTCTGAGAACAGTCCGACAGCATTCACAATCTAAATCAGTATACCATCATACTGCCATCGATATTTGAGGGACATAGGAGGAAAGGGGTGGGAGAGGGTAGAAGTTTAGGAGGGGTGGTGAGATATGCAAGACGAGAGAGAGAGAGAGAGAGAGAGAGAGAAGAGGAAAATTGGTGGTTTTTTTTTTTTTTTGGGGGGGGGGGGGGGGGGGGGGGGGTGGATTAGGGGATGCGAGGGTAGGTGATGAGGGAGTTAAGGGATGGAGGATGGAGAAATTTCAAGTTGTTAAGGTTGGATGGAGGGATTGGTGAGCGGAGACAGGGACGGGCGGGTACGGGGGAGAAATGGAGTTTTAGTTCAGATGCAGGAATTACCTGCCTTCCCACTCTCATTACCCGATCCTAGCAACCCACCCTCCCCCCTACCATCTCCATACCATCTCCTTTCCTACTTGTACACGCATACCCATCTCTTTCCATTTTTCCTCCTATCGCGCCCCAGCCCCTCTTGCATCTCCTTCTACACCTGCCATTCATGTTGCCGCCTCGTCAAATTTCCATATCCCCTCCACACCCACCTCCACCCTCTCTTCTACCTCCCACTCCAGAATATCCTTCTCATCCGTTCCCCCCCATCCTCCAGCCTGACCATCCTCCCATCCACCTTTAATTCCTCTCTCACACCTTCTCCCCTCCCTGATCCATGCCTTTACCCCTCTCTTCTATACCATGCCTACTTTCCCTCGCCATCTTTCATCCCTTTCCTACACAATTCCAAGCCTGTAACTTACCCCTTAACCCTCCTCTACATCTCCTACCCCATCTCCCTCAACCAATTCTCAACCCACTGTCCTCTTTATTACACAACTCTCTCTACCCCCTTTCTAAAAATACCCATTAACTCTACCCTGACACCCGAGTATCACATTTTCCCCATCCCTTCCTCCCATCCCTTCCACCCTCCCTCTCCCTCGCTCCATCGTTCTCGTTGTGTGCGCGCGCGCGCGTGTGTGTGTGTGTGTGTGTGTGTGTGTGTGTGTGTGTGTGTGTGTGTGTGTGATATAAAAACCGGGATACTGAAATTTCTTTAGTGACATACCTCCAGCCATTTGTAAACAGTCGCAAACACTGCAACAGACGTGTAGCCAACAGTTTCATTTAGTCCGACGGCCTACGAAAGGCACAAAGTAGTAGTCAGCATTTGCAAGTGCAATAGCTTGTTTCTCGTTAGGACACTCTCAACGGTCGCGGCTCAGCAGACAAGTGACAAATGCTGCCGAGCGCACCAGTCCTTTAGATGCCGGGCCAAGAAGATCGACCGATATGAAAATCATGCAGCTCCAAGCGAAGCCCTGCCAGCGCGGAATGCGTCTGAGAGTGAGCCCTACGAGCTTTTCACATGACAGGGCAGCACACCAAGGGCTGCACGCACCTGATGGCCGCCGAGGAAAACGGTCGCAATGACCACCCAAACCCACACTCCGCCTGGGGCCAAACGCATGACGGTGTGAATTTGAAAGACCATCCGTACTGAATATTGTCAGTCGAAGTTCAACCACTCATGTGCAGGGGTGCATCGGGTTTAGGAAAATGATGACGCACCTTTCGCTGCAGCCGCCAGGCAGATGGGTACAAAGAGGCCAATCATCCAACCCACACACTCCATTGTTTTGCGTCCGACCTACTCAATGCAATGTGCGACCAATGTGAATGCGAGGAAGCGGCCAGCAGAAAATAGGCTGTGCTATCAATGACGATGCATCATGCACGTGATCTCACCTTGTCGGACGCATATCCTACCACAAGATTTGCCAACGCTTTACTGAGACCGAATGGTAGCAAATACGCCAGCTTCGACGAGTAAGTGCCCTGCGTTCAACGACGTACAATTGAACACTTTTCCCCTCAAAGGTGGCCCCAAGCGGACAGCCACGCAGATCAGCATGCATGGTAGGCCGTGTCTCTTGTCTGATTAAAGCTACGCCTGAATACTTGTCTGCTGCTAATGCGTGGGTAGAGGACACATAACACCTACACGCATACACACACATGCATACACACACGCGCGCGCATCAACGCACACACGCACACACGCGCACACACACGCACACACACACACACACACACACACACACACACACACACACACACACACACACACACACACTCACCAGCCCAAACTCTCGCCCAGCACTGTCGACGGCCATCAGCTTCACCACCTACAAAGCAATCAAGTTGAGAAATAAGCCATATTCACGCTGCATGTGCGTTGGCGCACGACCCCTGCTCCCCTCACTATACATTCAAGCAGCATTCTCACACTGAATGAGAGCAAAGTGAAACCCAAACGCAAGTCGCAGACTGTGCCTCACCTGTAGCACCCCTCCTACCAGCACAGTCAGGACACACACAACCAGCGCCTGGAACGCATTAGCACGGAGACCATGCTGTGTGCCCTGGATAAGATAAGAAATGCAGCACCGCACAAGTAACGTGTCAGTGACCCAAAGTCGCACGGGGCAGACGAAGAGACACACACAGTTTCGACTTGCAGACGGAGCTGGTGAACCGCAGCGTCCACATCCCTCCCTCCCAAGACGACCCATCGCACACTTGAAACACAAAAGTGTGGAAATAACAAGTGGCGGCGATGACGGAGAAGGACGGCGGCTTTTCGTGTACTGCGTACCTTGGAAGGCTGCCGGAGCCACGGCAGCACTACCGTAGCCATGTTACAGTAACCTCAGCGAGGGAACACTGAGAGCCGATTCGCGAACAAGGAAGCGAGAGCGGATAGAAATACAGACGCGCTCAGTCATGCCGATTTCAGCGAGGGGTAAGTGCCATGTGTTGAGCAGCACCGTTTTCTTCCGGTTCTGGTTTCTTCCGGTGGTTACGGAACTGCGCGGCGGGCGGACGAGAGGAGGGCACAAGTGCAGTGGAAGAACTTCAGGCACATCACGCGGTTACACCTGCTCCACGACGTAGTTCAGGCCGTTCCGCCAGTTCGTTGATGCCAGGCTTACTTTGATTAGCCCACTGTGCACAATAGGTCGGCGTCAGTGTTACCTGCACGGCGAGCTACTATCACGGATGTGCTGCGGACCCTAACCCGCGCGATATTAATCCTTACACATAGCGCGCTGCAACCACAGGTACCGTACCGTACGAGCCACCCGATGTGGACGTAAAATTGCGCTGCTGCTCATCTTGCGAGAGGACATCTCTTACCTGTACACAGTGTAAGGCCGGTTCTTAGATGAACTTAGCCACCATCCGCGAAAGATGACACATTTATTATCATATGACTTCGGGTACGGGTCGCGGGGCTTTGGCTCTCTTTTTCGCTTCACATGAGTCCAGTTTCAAGGTGCCATCCGATTGCTATATGATGGCAGCCCACCGGGTGCTTGGCTTGACTGCGGAGCGCGCCGCTCATGTTCGAAAATGCCCTCGGTGCAATGAGGCCCCTTCAGAATCTCGCGGGTATGGATCTTCGTCGACGGTATCGGGCATCTTTATGTCGGGTGAGCGCTCGACAGCCGCTATGCTCATGGACCATATCCCCCGGTGCCCGTGCTCTTGTTATATCATTCAACTCCATGACCGCATTGTCCACGTGCTTGAAGAGTTCATGCTTGAAGCGGGGGCTACTACTAAGGGCCGGGACTTGCGGTTGGAGGTCCGCCGTATTCGGTCGGGAGCTTCACGTGATCGTCCTGGGGATGTGGTTTGGTTGGACTTCATGGCTCCGCACCGCCATCTTGTTGTTGATGTGACGGTTACAAGTGCTCGCACGAACACCAACGTTCCTCGTATAGGTGCTCGCCTTCCACTCCCTGGCAGCCTTGCATTGGGAGCTCAGCAAGGCAAACTTGATGCGGACCTCCGCACTTCCGCTTTGCTTGGCACGCCTTCGGTTCAGTCGGTCCATGACTACTACCCCTTCGCCATGGAGGATGGGGGCCGGTTGGCGCCGATGGCGGCTGAGTTGGTCGATCGCTTGGCTATTTTGGTGGTTGTACGTCGCTTCCCTGGCATGGGGGCCGCTGACTCTCGTTCCTTGCGCTCTGACAATTATGTCCGTATGCAACATTTTGCTCGTCGATCTACTCTTCCGTTTCGGCGTTTTTTGGGGGATGTGCGACGAGAATTCATGCAACGTCTTTCTGCTGCTCTTCATGGCACTCTGGGTTCTTATCTCCGCGACGCTTTTCAGGAGGGCAGTGCTGGTGCTGTGGCATGCCTTCCTGTTCCTCGGGCTTAGATTTTTTCTTCCTTTCTTTCTTTTTCTTGCTTGGTGGCCTCCACTGCTTTCTCTTGTAAGAAATGTTTTGTGACATATTTATTATGATGATATTTTATATTTCTACAGGTTCGGTACCGTTACTATCCGTACCAATACGCCCATAC
This sequence comes from Tetraselmis chui, assembly GCA_026401115.1. Lineage (NCBI taxonomy): Eukaryota > Viridiplantae > Chlorophyta > Chlorodendrophyceae > Chlorodendrales > Chlorodendraceae > Tetraselmis > Tetraselmis chui. The sequence continues at coordinate 91,718 of JAPMLY010000648.1, forward strand.
CTGCAGCGTAGGAATGAATAGGATAAAACATCGATAAGCAATATAGTTTAATTTTACAAAGAAACGCAGTGAATAAAACTACCACCGAGAAGAAATGGAAACCGAAAGAAAAAACCCACTGGCCTGAGCCCGCGGGCAGGAAGGCATGCAACAGCATCAGCACTGCCTTCATGCAGAGAATCACGAAGATAGAAGCGGAAGGCACCATGAAGAACCACCGAAAGACGTTGCATAAATTCCTCGCGCATATCACCTAGAAATCGACGGAAGGTAATGGAAGTAGACCGACGAAAAACTCATTTATGCGAACATAGATATCCGGACGAAATGACCGAGAGTCCGCAACACCCATGCCAAGAAATCGGCGAACAACCACCAAAGTGGCCATCCGATCAACCAACTCAATTTCCATAGGCGCCACCTGGCCTCCATCATTGATGGCGAAGGGATGGATAGCAGTCGCGGGCCGATCTAACCGAGATGGTGCCCACATACGCCGAAGTGCACAGGTCGGCATGGAGCTTACTATGTTGAGCACACGCCTCTAGGCTCCCAAAAAGCGGGAGGGATACACCCATCGCATGGACATTGGAACTCGTACGAGCGCTAGTGGCCGTAACATCAACAAATATGTTACGATCACATATGGCGATGCAAGGCCATGAAGTTTAACCACACCACATCCCAAAGATAGTCACGAGAATCCCCAGACCGAATGCGGCGGACCTCTAAACGCAAGTAACGCCCCAACTCTCCCCCGCTTTGATCATGAACTCCTCCATCACTTGAACAACTCGATTGTGAAGTTGAATGACATACCACGAGTACGGTTCCGGGGAATATGTATCCCATGAGCATACATGGTCCAGCGGTGCACCGGCGGCAGCCCCAAGGGGGGCGGGGGGCGGGGGGGGGGGGGGGGGGGAGGGCGCTTAGGAGGCCCGTCGGCACTCACCCTCCTCCTCCTTTCCGCCCCCACGCCCCCTCCGTCCCACCCCCCCCCACCAACCCTCCCTCCCCCATCCACCCCCGCCCCCCTCACTTTCCCTCCCACCCCCTATCCCCCATGTTAATCCATGTACACACGGAATGGCATGAAGGGGGTTAGAACCGCCGCTTCCCGCAACGGAGTTGTACGCCTTATCCAAGTACCGCCAAAAGCCGGTACCCGATAGGAACATATTGTGCATATGAACCCATCGCATCGCATCGCGAATGAGCTGCGAACACCTATAGGTGGAGGGCCATGACTCCCCCGGAGTCTAGCGTACAGATGTGTCCCTTAGTAGCCCTACGGAGGGATATGTAAAAACTCCCCCTTGATGGACATCATCCCATGAACTCCGGCCGGTGCCCTAGTAAACCCCGTAGTAAACGCGGAGGGCCCATAACATGTTAATCCATGTACACACGGAATGGCATGAAGGGAGTTAGAACCGCCGCTTCCCGGAACGGAGTTGTGCGCCTTATCCAAGTACCGCCAAAAGCCGGTACCCGATAGGAACATATTGTGCATATGAACCCATCGCATCGCATCGCGAATGGGCTGCGAAAACCTATAGCGAACACCTATAGGTGGAGGGCCAGGACTCCCCCGGAGTCTAGCGTACAAATGTGTCCATTAGTAGCCCTACGGAGGGATATGTAAACATCCCCTCTAACCAGTCCCCCATTCGACTCTACCCACCCGTCCACGTCATTCCTCTCCCCAATCCTCCCACACCATATAGCTCAACCACTCCACCTCATTAACCTCAACACCCGCGGCCTCCACACATCCATCCTCGACGTCGAACACCTCACCACCACACACCACCCAGACATCCTCATCCTTACAAAAACCAACCAGGCAACCCACAAATCCCGCTGGCGTATCGCCCTCCCCGAATACATTCTCAAAAGTTCTCGTCCACACCACTTACATGTGCCCCAACCCAAGGCAGACGTTCTCTTCGCGGTTCAAAAGACCACTTTCCACTCCGCCACTATCATAACCCCGCCGACACACCTCATTCGCTACAATGATGGTCTTTCCCTCATCCCACACTCAGGCACCCCATACCTCCTCCTCGGTGTCTACATGCCTCAACTGCACACCCCCCAACTGTCTAGACTATACGCAGAAGCCGCAGCGTGGGGCCTCCGCCTCGCCGACGACCACCCGTCCCACCGCGTCCTCTTGGGGACGACTTCCAAACAACCACCACCCCAGCTACGGGCAACCCCGCCCTCACCTCCCTCCTAAAAACACACCTTCGACCCCTCCATCCCCCCATCCCCACCTTCCCCCGCAGCGGCAGCTGCCTAGACCAGTGGCTATCCCCACCCCCTTCGCCCCTAAGTCTCCCCCCTGCCGCTACCTCGGTCTTCCCCTTCCCACTTCACAGACCACTCGGCCATACATCTCGTCATACCATCCCTCTCCCCCCTAATTGCTTACGCCCCGACCCCAACAAACTCCCCACACACACTCCACTCCAACCGTAAATTCGCCTTCAAAATTCCACTCACACACGACCACATCAAAGCGTACCAATACAGCACACCCGACCCCATCAACCAAACTGCCACCCTCCACGTTGCAATCCTCAACACACCTACACACACCGTCTCCACAGACACCCTCGACACTCTCGCCTCGCAATTCACTACCCTCCTCTCCAATCACATGGACCACGCAGCCACCATATGGCCCCTCCTCCCCCCAAAGAAACCTATACCCCCTAACACGTCCCCGCACCTTACCTGGCTCTCTAAGAAATCCCGCAAACTCATTCAAAAACTCCGCCGATGTAGCATCAACCGCGGTCCCCTCCCCCTAGCTCAAGCTCTCTTAAATACGACCGACTACATAGCCCCCGACTACCATCAAACAATAGTGCCAAGTACGCATAAGCCACATCATCCACAAAACCACCTAGGACATGTTGAGCAAAATCAAATCTCGCGCCAATACGGCCTACGACGCTTGTCCAAAGTCTTCCCACCGCCACTTTAAGATTAAAAGCGGCCTCCTCCCCCCCAGCCGCGCATCCTCGACCCTACATAAAATTACTGGACCTAATAGTACGACAGCAACATCCCCCACCGACGTCCTCGAGGCAGTCTACTCGCACTTCGACGTCGAACTCAGCCGCGCTACCCCACCCATCCTCCCCATCCCTCCATAAGAACACCCGGACAGCCCCGACCGCTGCGTAATCGAACCCCGTGAAGACACCTCCCTCACCCTCGCCGACATGATAACCCGCGACACATTCTATAAAACCATTAACACACTCGGCACGGGCAAGGCCCCCGGCCCCGACGGTATACCTAACGAAGTCATTAAATTCCTACCCTTAGCGACCCGTTCCGCCCTCTTCTCCCTCCTCTCACTCCTCACCCACAATGCCTACACCTCCCCCGAATGGTGCCACAACACCACATGCCTACTACATAAAAAAGGTGACCCCACCCTCCTCGACAACTACCGCCCCATCGCCCTCATGAACAACCTACTTAAACTCTGGACCGCACTTATCAAAGATGCATGCTCGAAATACGCCGAAACCCATGGCATCCTAAGTGACCATCATGACGGAATCCGACAACACCGCAGCATACACGACGCCATGTCCTTCATCATCATGATGATGGAGGACGCCAAACTCCATAAAAAGGACATCTACGTCATGTACGCGGACTTCAAGGGCGCCTTCAACGCAGCCGACCCTCGCATCATGTTCAAACACATGCGACAACTCGGTATGCCCTCCACCTTTGTAGACACATGCGAACACTTCTACGGGGTCTCATCCACCGATTGCTTTACCCCGTACGGCCCCACCCCCTCCATCGACATAAATCGGGGCACCCTGCAGGGGGACACCCTCTCCCCATTCCTATTTACCCTCTTCCTTTAACCCTTCCTCCGTTGGCTCACGGTGGGCAGCCGGGACTACCGCCCGCCCCCCCCCCCCCGCCACTAACTTTGACCCCACAGAACCCACAGCCACCTACCCCGGACACGGCTTTGCCGACGACCTCAGCCTCGCCACGGGCTCAACCCCCAACATGACCATCCAACTCCGAAAACTCTCCCTCTTCAACGCGTGCACATGAATGACTGTTAACATCCGAAAATGTTGCATCACCGGCGCCCGCTGGCGTTCAGGCAACGCCCTCTCCCAGGCCAACAGCACCCTACTCGTATCCCGCCTCCAAACACAATTCATCGCCATCAACTCAAACCCTGCCCCCATACCTTCCATCGGTCCCTCGGACACATACCGCGTCCTAGGGGTCGAACTCATCACCCCCCTCACCTTCACCAAACACCGACTGGAACAAAAGCGCACTACCGCATCCCTCATCACCGCCCTCTCCACCTCCCCACTTACGCAATCCCGCAGACTACGGGTCATCCGAGGACTACTAATCGGCAAACACTTCACCCTCCAGCTCGGCCTCTTCACCGACTCCCAACTTGACATCCTCGAAGGACAAATCTGCCGCGCACTCCGCTCCGCCGTCTCCTCGGTGCGTAACCTCCGCCGCACCGCCCTCCATCACCGCCCTACCTCAGACCTCGGCTACGGCCTCCCCTCCCTCAAAGCCCATGCCGCACAACTCACAGTCTGCCACCTCCATAAAATCATAAACAACCCTGGATATAGAGGCCACTAGGCCGAGCACACATTCGCACCATCTTCACCACATACTCCCATTGGCCCACCGAATCCACCATGTTACGCAGCTCCTCCCCACCCACACTCGGATGCCTAGTACGAGCCCAACGCGACGCAGGCACCATGTTCCACAACATCCCTCCACTCTCCCTCACCACCCCATTGCCTCCACACTCCGCGCCCACTTCACCCGACAAGACAACACCCTCCTCGCTTCACTCCGAGACAGAGCCACACATATCACCGACCCTCACACCTACACACAAGCATACTGCGAATTATCTCCCCGCAAAACACACGCATCCCTCCTCCCCCGCCTCACCCCCCTCTGGAAAAATAACATCACCACGTGGCCACAAGTCCTCCTCCGCGCCTTCACAGCCTCCATCCTCCTCAAATCCTGCAAATCCATATCCACACTCACGGGGTCCACCACCTCACTCTCAGTCCCCATTCGCCTCTTCGCCGCAGTCCTCACCGAACCCCTCGATACTATACACAACCGCTTGCCCATCATACACCTCACCCCGAAACAAGCATCCCCCCCCCACCACCACCATCCACCCCTCATGGATTCCCCTCCTTTTCCCTCACCTTCCCCGTTCCCCCACCACCCTCTCATCCGGCGTTCACACCACCCACACCAAAACCTCCCCCCCATGGCACCCACCACACACATCGAGACAAAATGCCTCTCCCCCTCAGACCACCACTACCCTCCCTGCGACGTTACACGCCTCATTTCCAAACACAAGGACAAAAAGTACGGCCAAACACAGTGCATGGTAGAATGGGCCCCGGAACACCTCACGGAATGGGACATCCAACTCCAACTCGACGACGGCTTCCGCCTCATCTTCTCAACCCCCACATCGGTGAGTCTACCCACCCCCTCCCCCACCTCCTGCTCCATCTGCCATGACCACCTACACACGGACCCCACCTCCACATGCCGCACGTGCCCGCACTTTGCCGTCCATTCCCAATGCCGCCCCGCTCAAAGACCCGCCGCCTAGCAATGCGACTGGTGCACCCGCGGCCAACAGCACGATCTCACCCGCCTCCACGATGTCCATTGGGCCCCTTGCCTACAACTCCACGACACCATCAGTGAGACCCCCTCCGGCCCCACTACACTTACTGCATTTAACTCAGGCTTTGTCCCCTCCACAACACCCATCCTACCCGAACCTTGAACCCCCCCATGGATGCACCCCCTAATCACTTTCAACCACGACCCTATCCACCCCGACCTCGACATGCTCCCCACCGGCAAATTCACCATACACACCCACCCAAAACTACATGACACCACCATCCTTTCCACCCCCGACGGCCGCGCGGTCACTACCCTCAACGGCCCCCGCATCCGTCACCTATTCCGACTCTTCCGCCCCGACCTCACACAACACTCGTTCGAAGAGGAGGTCTACCACCTCATAACTCGCCAAGGGTCTTGCTTAGAAATACACTCACCCACACCCACCACCACCACACGAAACAAATGGGCCACTAGAGAAGACTTACTCACAGTTCTCCGCAATACATTCCACATCTAGACAGAACCCTACGCAGACCCCCTTAACAAATTACTCCACTCTCACACCTATCACTCACTATACCCCGAAGACATAGTCTTCTCATCTAGCGGCAGCAACGCCCCATACACTTGGCACGGTACCAATGTAGCCAACCTAGAATACGACCACGAATGCATGCGCCGCGCCATGGAACACGCAATCACTAGCGCCCACTCCACAGCCTCACACACACCCAGCGCCACCATCCTCATACTCCCCCGATGGGAACACACACCATACCGCCATGCCAGATACATCACATCTCCATACACCCACCACCTATGCACACTTCCCAACGACGCAAACAGCTTTCTACCCCCCGACCAACACACAAGCCACCCCACCCCCACTCCGTTTGGCGCGCGGTGGATGGTCGACATATACTTAGTCGCCAACTCTGTTGTAAGTAATACCTTATAGTTACTAGTCGCAGATAGCTACTGTAAGCTATTCTAGATATGATTAGTGCATGTCTAGATCGGACATACCGATAGCCTGTTTGTACTGGTACAGAGTTGTCGCTAGGCTTCAGCTCTAACACTTTTGTTGTCCCGACACCACGCCTCGGGCTGGTTGTCTCTGTGACTGTCCCTTTGCGTGACTGTGATTGTAACTACGTATGCGTTAGTTACCTTCCTTACTGATCGCGTGTGCGCGGTTTAACATGTTATGGGCCCCCGCCTCACGTCACTCACGCGCGACAATCTGGTTCGGCGAGCTGCGATCGCCACCTCTCCCGCAGAAGGTAAGTTTACATAGATAATTAGTACTTTCACCTTGTAGTCGGCGGTATCGCCAGTATAATCAGCGCTTTTAAAAAACCCACCCTCCATCCCACCTACGTCAGCCGCTCGAGGACGCGAGACAGCCACCCACACCGACGCACTCGTCGTGTGTGGACAGGGTGCATACAGGTCCAAGCTGGAGACGGGGGGGGGGCGCACTATCGGGTGAATACGCATACACAGAGTGCACGACAGCCTTAGATTAACATATTAATTGATATATTATCGTAGCGACTCAGCCGCCACCGCATCGCCCCACATGCACTGGCCGTGGCCCCGACTTGTGCCCCACACTAGTGGAGGACACAGAAAAGGTGCTTTGAAGCACCCCGGGGCATAAGGCCGAGGGGTCGGCGGGCATCAGGCCGTCTCTCTGAAAGCATTGTTAGGCACACGTCCGGCTAGCGGTTTTTACCGCTGCCTGTTTTTCAGCATTTTCTTTTCGCCCTTTGTCGAAATGGCGCCGAAAACTCACTCTGTCGACTATCCACCTAATTCGCCTCTTGCTTCCCTTGACCTCGGCTCTCCGCAGAGCTCTGTCAGTCCCACCCCTGCTACCCTCGCACTCGTCTTGCAGCAAATGGCGCTTATAAACGCCCGCCTGGACGCACAGTCCGCCGATGCTGCTGTTGCTGCTGTTGCTACCCATGCGGACCCCTCTTTCGCTGTGCGTCGTCGCGATGCTCAGCTCGACCCCCATCGCGATAACCACTCTCTGAACCTCCTTGCCTCCGCCCCCCCCCACACACGCATCTACCTTTCCCGGCGCTCGGCTGGACAAGCAGCCGGCCCACGCTGGTGTTGTCGCTGCGGCTTCGGTTGGCGACCCCCATGTCGCACACCGCCGCAACGATGCGCACAACGCACCACAACCTCACGAACTGCCCGCGGAACACCTACCACCGCCTCCTCCGTACCCTCATGCAGGGTATGCCTTCCCGGATCCCGGACCTTTTTTCCCGGAGGCACCGCCGCCCCGCGTCCCCGCCTCCCGTGGCCACCCGCACCCGTTCGGCCCGCCGCCTACAATGGCCGGCCACTCTCCTTTCCCCGGCGGACCACCTCCTCCCTTCTCCGGTGGGCCACCGCCTCCCTTCCCTGGCCGGCATTCGCATCCTACACAGCGTGGTGGGCACACCACCCGTGGCGGCCGTCGCCCCACCATTGACCCGGTGGTCATCGGCCGCGCGGCCCACGAGGCCACCGGTTTCGACAAGGACGCCCTCAACCGGTCCATGAAGATGTCGGTCCCTACCATGGGTCCCACCACGGACTTCAAGCAGTGGAAGAGGAACTTCCTTAATTTCCTCTCCATCAAGGCCACTAACTTCATCCCACAGCTTGCCCTCCGCGACACGGGCGTAAGGTTAGACGAACCGGCGCAACACTACGCCTACACCTTGCTGCTTCATGCAGCTACCACGAACCAACGCGCTGACCAGGCGATGAAGTGCGTCTCCCCAACACGTGTTGACCTCGCAGCGGCAGCGTGGGACATCCTATGTGAACGTCTCGACAGTCGGTCCTTTGCTCGCTCCTTGTCTCTGCTTGATAACTTGATGGTCAAACAACGCCCCGGACAGTCACGCACTGACCATGTCCACTACATGCGGCAGACGTTCGACGACTACAACGAGACATGTCAGATGGTTGATGGCTTCGCTGCCATTCACCCCCACAACCTCGGTCTCCTCATGCTGCGCGGTATTTCTAGCACCGGCCCACACGGTCATGCCAAACAGTGCGTCATCAACGCTTTCGACACAAACTACATGTTGTCCGTTGATGACGTGATGGTTAGCATCCTCCACTTGTCGCACAATATCGACGAGGACGACGCCCCGGCCGCAACAGCTCCCCACACCTCACCGCCTCCCATCTCCGTCTTTGTTATTGCTGGCCGCGGTTCACACAACGGTCGAGGGCACCCCCCACGTGTGCCTCGCGGTGGTCGCGTCCTACCCACCAAGTGTACCGCCTGCGGCAGCCCGGACCACATCTTGTCCTCCCGCACCGCCCTGGATGACGCTCTCTTGCGGTGGACACTCGCGAAGCGCAAACTGATCATTCAGAAGTACGGCACCCCTGGTGGCTCTCACTTTGCGCACGCCGCTGTGCTGAGCGACGTCCCCGCCGATGACTCTCACAGTTTGCCCACCCTCGAGGAGTGCACGGATGAATACGATGACACCGAGGTGAATGTGCCTTTTAGTTCCGTAGCCTTCTCCTCCTCCCTGACCCCCGGTCGTAACCTCTCACAATACTGGGTAGTCGATTCCGCCTGCTCGATCAACCTCACCGCGTTTATAGGCGATTTCGTACGATTCACACCCCCCTCCGCTCCCTCGCGCGTTGGAGGGGTTGGTGTTGACGTCAAGGGCAGTGGCTCCGTCCGGACTTCAGTCAGACTTGCGTCTGGCTTGCTTATTCACCGCACTGTCCATGCGTTGTACACCCGTGACTTGTCCTCTTGCTCTGCTGAGCGCATCGGCCGATTGCTTAGTGTCAGCTGGATGCAGACCCACAGCGGCTGTGAATTCATCTTCCGCTTTGACTCTGACACTGGTCTTCTTATGGTTCCCACAGGAATGGGTGTGCTAGAGCCCTCCGGAAACGGACTATACCTCCTCCCAAACCTGCCAGAGATCCCCCCCAGTACCTCCGCAATGTCAGTGACTGATCCCTCCCCTAGTGTTGCCCTTGCTGCCTAGTGCGACCCTATACTGTGGCACCGTCGGTTTGGACACCTAAACATGCAAAGTCTGCGAGCCCAGCACACGCACGGTGTCCCGACTAGCCCTGCGTTAACCACCTCTGTAAACAATGTCTCTTGCGACTCATGCTCGTTACACAAAGCCACAGCTGCACCGCGCAACACCGCTGTCTGCGCGAAACCTTCCCGTCCCCTCCTCAACCTATCCTCTGATCTATGGGGACCAGTCAACGTCCCCTCCCCACATGGCCTCCGCTACTGCTTGCTCGTCATTGACCACCACACCCATTACATGTGGGTGCGGTTCCTCAAGTCCAAAGACGACGCGTGCTCGGAGTTGGAAACCATCCTCTTGGACATCAAGCACATGCATGGACGTTATCACTCCCAATCGAGCGCGTTTGCACCAATCATAAAATTTGACTCGGACTATGTCTTTGAGGTTGCAACAACCCGCTTGATGTGCGCACAGCTCGGCGTCGGGGTCCAGTTCTCTGCCCCATACGCCCACCACATGCTCGGCAAAGCTGAACGTCCTTGGCGCACTATCCGGGACAATGCGTCGGCGATGCTCCACAGTATGGCCGTTCCCAACTCCATGTGGTCATGCGTTGTCAACGCTATTGTGTACCTCCGCAACCGCACGTACCGACGCTCAGTCGGACCCACAGGTGGCATCCCCCTCACCCTCCTCACGTCGTCTGTGCCTGACGCCTCCAAGTTCCGCGTCTTCGGGTGCGCCGTCTTCGCCAAGGTGACCGACAAACTGCGTCGAAAACTCAGTGAAAAGGGGTTTCGTGGCGTCATGGTCGGCTACCTCATTGACGCACCCGGATACCGCGTGTACAACCCGGAAACACGCCGCATCACCACTTCCGTCCATGTTGTCTTTCATGAAGACACCCCGGGCTTCGGCGCACAACTCTCCGTCGACTCGACCATCACCAACCCTTCGGATGACGCACCGGCCACCTCACCCCAATCCCACCCCATCGACATACCATTGCCTGACCACATGCCCCCTCATGCAGCCCCTCGCCAAGCTCGGCTCCGTTCTCATCCCCTACGCTACGGCGAAATGGTTGCCCACGTGTCCGACTACCCCCCGACCCTCGTGACGGCGTGCTATAACCGTGAAAAGGGCAAAGCCAAAGAGGTAATCTTCGAACACCCTCACGTTCCCGATCTTATCACTGGCCCCCCCCACACACTTGCCGGCACATCGCCTACTACCGTCGCCCTCCTATCCGCCCGGGAGTGTGTGGAACCGAAATCGTACCGAGCTGCCTTGGACAGCGCCGAGGCCCCCCACTGGCAAACCGCTATGCATCAAGAGTACTCCTCCCTCATGGACAACGGCACTTGGGAACTCGTTGACCTTCCCCCGGGTCGCATGGTAGTTAACAACATGTGGATCGACAAAGTGAAGTCTGACACCGCCGGTGACGTCTCCCGCTTCAAAGCGCGGTTCGTCGCCAAAGGGTGCCGCCAACGCGCTGGACTAGACTACACAGAGACGTTCTCTCATGTCATCCGCATGGCCAGCCTGCGTCTCTTCTTGACCATCGCAGCCGCCCGCGACCTTGAACTTTGCCAACTTGACATCGACACTGCGTTTCTCTACGCACCCATTAAGGAAGACGTGTACATCCGCCAGCCCCTTGGCTTCAGCGATGGCACGTCCAAAGTGTGTCACCTCATGCGCTGCCTCTACGGCCTGAAGCAGTCCCCCCGCGAGTTCAACATGCTCCTCCGTGCATGGCTCGTCGACAATGGGTGGCAACAGTGCGTTTCTGACCCTTGCATCTACATCTTCCGCGGCGGCCACGTCTTCGCCATGATCGCGTTGTACGTCGATGACATCCTTGCAGCCTCCAATGATACCGCATGGCTTGCATCGCTCAAGGCCAAGCTCGGAGAACGGTTCAAGATCAAGGACCTCGGCGACCTCTCCCAATTACTCGGCATGCATATCACCCGCGACCGCTCGGCACGCACCATCTCCTTGGACCAATCCAAGTACTTGCGCGACATCCTCGCCAAGTACGGCATGACCGACGCTAAACCGTCGTCCCTTCCCATGGACCCCGGCTTCCTCGCCGGCCTCGCGCACATGTCCTCGCCCTATCTCACCGGCGTGGCCAAGGATGTTTACCCAAGCCTCCTGGACAGTCTCTAGTACGCGGCCGTATGCACGCGCCCCGATATCTCCACGGCGTTGAGCATCCTCGGCTCAGCCCAAGCCTCCCCACGGACGCCCACATGCAGGCTCTGAAGAAGGTCCTTCGATACCTCGATGGCACCATCGACATGCGCATGACGTTGGGGGGGCACGGACCACAGTCTCCAACTCACATGCTTTGCCGACGCTGACTGGGCAAACGACAACAGCACCCGCAAGTCCCGTTCGGGCTATCTCTTCGCACTCGGACGCGGGCCCATCAGCTACAAGTCCAAACAACAGACTTGTGTGGCCCAATCCACGTGTGAAACCTAGTACTTCTCTGCGGCGGATACCACCAAGGAGGGACTCCACCTCCGCCAACTTATGGGGGAGATCTTTAACGCTCCCATCACCGAAACCACCACCATCTGGGAGGACAACCAAAGCGCCATTGCGTACTCCCAAAACGCCTTGGTCAGCGAGAAGACCAAGCACATCGGTCTGAAATGGCACTTCCTAAAGGACCACGTGGAGCACGGAACCATCAAGTTGAGGTACCTCCCCACCGACCAGATGGTGGCTGATATGTTCACCAAGCCTCTCCCACGACCAGCACTCACAAGACACCGAAGTGCAATCCTTGGAGGACAAGACCCAATGCAACGCTTCATCCCGTAGCTACCTTCAGGGGGAGTGTTGTAAGTAATACCTTACTAGTATTAGTATTAGTTATTAGTTGCAGATAGCTATTGTAAGCTATTCTAGATATTATTAGTGCATGTCTAGATCGGACATACCGATAACCTGTTTGTACTGGTACATAGCTGTCGCTAGGCTTCAGCTCTAACACTTTTGTTGTCCCGACACCACGCCTCGGGCTGGTTGTCTCTGTGACTGTCCCTTTACGTGACTGTGACTGTAACTACGTATGCGTTAGTTACCTTCCTTACTTATCGTGTATGCACGGTTTAACAAACTCCCTCGCACTCTCCACATTACCCTCACACACAGCCATGACCGCCTTACACAACATACTCGAGTCAATATACAACACACACCTTCCCAACCCCACCATCACAATCCCTCCTCCACACATCTTCGACACGTACTCACCCCACTCGGCAGGCATCTACCATCTTCCCCCCCAACCCCACTCACCCCCTTACTTATCCCCTCCCGGAACGCACGAACCTAACATTCCTTCCCATCAGAGGAAATCTTGCCTGGAATTGGCAGGACTTCGTATACACAGACGGCTCCAAGAAGGGAGGCTCCTCCCCCCTCGGAGCAGCCGCCACCCACCTCGCCTCGGACACCCGCATCAAAGTTCTAGTGACCTCTACCCCTCCCTCCCACACCATCAATCGCGCTGAATTTGCTGGCATAAACATAGGCCTCCAACTAGGTCACACCCACCTCCTTACATATAGTGCGTTTTCCCTCCGCCTCATACAAGGATACTTGCACTGCCCATCCGCTTACAAACACAACATCCACCGCGACACACTCCTTTCCATCACCCACACCCTCAAAACCCGCTGCGATGCAGGCATCCGCACACACATCGGCAAAACTAAAGCACACAACCACTCACTAGTAAACGACCTCGCAGACACACTAGCTAACCAAGTTGCAGACGGACAACCACCCGACACAACACACACCACATGTTCAAACGTGTCGATAGGCCACAGGACTTGGCCATACACCCTCATTCCACAAACCCTAGGGGAACCCATACCCTACATATACACCAACCTCAAAACTGACGCTCACACTCACAACACCAAACACACACACACACACACCCCTCTCACAAATATGCAAACACGGTGCCCTCCTCGCCCGCGCCGCGGAGGACGGCGCCGACTTCACATTCCACAAAAAAAAACCTCACTCACCAACATACAATTCACCCACAAGCAAGAATTCATGTGGGGAGTACACAACACCCGCCTCCTCACACACAACCCCATCTTGCGCTGCCCCATGTGTGGCCAATTCACTAGTAACGGCCACATGGCCGGTAACTGCCCCACCATGTCTGGCCTAAGACAAGACCGCCACAACAACACTCTACAACTCCTACTCAGCCTTCTGGAACGCCACAACGGAGGACGATGGGAGACCGTCAGTCCGTCACCGCAGACTTCGGTAACAAGCCCATCAAATAATCTTTTGCATCCCCCACACCCACCCACACCCCTCTTGACTGTGTCACCCCCTCACCCCACCCACATGCCCACCCGCCTTGTTGCTGCTAATGAAGGCCTCTCACCCGACTCCCTAACCTCGTGCCATGCCATCCTCCCCGCCGAGATCCCCCCCCCCCCCCCCCCCCCCCCCCCCGCACTGCAACCCTCGGCAAACAAACCCGACTTTATCCGACTCCTCGAACCTCGATACGTCGGTCACACAAACGGTCGCCGCCGATACTCATCAATTTAAAAGATTCAGATAGGGGAGTGAAAATACTGCACGAACCACAACCTCTCCCAAACAGCCCAACTCATATTATGCGTGCCAAATACACCCTCGTCGCTAATGCCATCCGCACCCACTGGCCAGGTACCGAAGTCGACATCCTCCCCATTGTCATGAGCCGCACGGGAACACCGCACTCATCCACATCTCAAGTCTCACATCTCTACTCACCCTCCGCACTAACCATGTTGTAAGTAATTCCTAATGTAGATTAGTTACAGAGAGCTAATGTATGCTCTGATATAAGTCCTTATGTACATGACATCATCTAGAGTGCATGTGCACGATATCACAAACTAGCGTATAGACAGCTAACAGCTCTAGCTGAAGCCACTTCTCTTGTCTCGACACCATCCGTCACCCAAGGCTGGTCGTTTAGCGTACCTGTAACCATCACACCGCAAGTTACAATATCTTCCTCATCGAACCGTGCATACCACGTTCAACAGACCCTCCTGACAAACTCATCACCAAAGCACGACTCGACACGTCCCGCATCCTTACACAACTCCATACGCACACTGTCCAATGGCTACACCATCTCCTACTCACCTACCGCATCAAATCCCGCACAACCTCTCGCCGCGCCTCCACACACTACACCTTCGCACGCCCTTACATGTACGCCGCCATCGCCCCGCATCAGACTCTCCCCGGGGGGGAGTAAAACCCCCGGTCACCCTTTGGAGAGGTTGGATTTGGGCGGTTCACGGTCTAGCCCTGACTTGTAAGTTTCCTGTGTGGCATCGTTGGGAGGGCCCAAAGACAGCAACCGGCGCATACGGTACTTGTTGTAAACCGGCGCATACGGTACTTGTTGTAAAAAAATTCTATTTCAATTTCTTTGCGCAATATTAAATAATATGACGTCACATTTTATAATTACAATCACAGTTCCTTTTCAAATGACATAGCACGTCTTACAACCGACCAATCGCCCGACTACATAGATAAAATCCTCTCCCTCCCCCAAAAACATAAAGGCATTTGTGAGCCCCTCCACTCGCTCCCCCCCTTACGCCTTGGCCTTGGCCACAGCAGCCCCCCTCACACCCGACGCCACAGTACCACCCGGTAAAGTACACCGTTTATTCCCCGCCGAACTCGATGAAATAGATAAGCAATTAAATGACTTCATGGACAAAGGATTTATTATGGAATCTTATTCACCTCATGCCGCCCCCATTCTCTTTGCTCGCAAAGTCAACGGTTGTCTTTGTATGTGCATTGACTACCGCCAACTTAATAAACACACACACGCAAAATTGAATTCCAATTTCACAATGCCGACATGCTCCTTAACATGCTTTCTTGCGCCCTCGTTTATGTGGCGGTTAGCCTGTGAAAGCTAAACGCTAGCACAAATCTGTTCTAGTCTGTCTAGTTCTGTTGTTGCAAGATGGCAAATGATGTTGTCGAGAGTCAAAAGATGTTTCACTGCTGTACTTAGGCAGTAGATGTTGTAAGTGAACAAAGAAATTGTTAAAAGGTTCTGTCACCTCCCTCTACTGCACTGGGCTTAAATAGGTTTCAGCCCAGACTAGTTATGCCTGCAAGCTTCGCTTACGTGTCAGGCGTTGGTGCTGCTCAACCGTCGTCATCTGTCCTCGAGACACGGCCTGCCTAGCATTGGATTTCACGACGCGGCTCCTTCTGCATTGAAAAGCTCGTTCTGGCGCGTCATCTGGCTGGTTAGATTAATTATGCATATTTGTACGTACCGGGAGGTACTGGTCGTACTGTAGCATCAGCACCCTTAATATTGCAGTAGCGACGTACCCACGAGTATACGTCCATCCTGTGGAAAAGCACGAATTGGTATCCGTAACGAGTACCTGTACAATGTCCTGCAATGTACTGTTGCAGGACTGTACTCGTCACACTCGTACCCTCCCCCTCTTGACAGATCAATGAGGCCGCCGCGAGGCAGACCTCCGTGGTTCTTGGCTCCTTTACTGAAGCAGTTACTGGGACTCAGGAATGCGCGCTGGGTGAGCGTGCATGAAGTCATTGTACGCCTGAGTCTTGGCGAACTTGCGCCATTGGGGCGTCTCCAAGAATTCTTGTAACGCAATTGTTCGATGCACCTCGTTCAACCGGTGCCAGACAGGTGGAATGTCGTCATCACTGAAGTGCGTCATGAAGAGCAAATATTTGCCTCGTCGCCCAGGTAGCGACTTGATGCACACAGCAGAGATGTGTGAGACGTCGAACTCCTCGTCGTCTCCTTCAGGTACAGTTACCGGGACAGCTGGTCGTAGCGGAGCGGTAGAGCAGGGTCGTAAATTGTTAACATGGAACACAGGATGTAAGCGTACTGTCGCTGGTAGTTTCAATCTGTAACTGTGTTTTCCAATCTGCTCCTCCACTGGAAAAGGGCCGAGCTGTCTGTCTCTGAGTTTCCTGTTCGGTTGTCCTCTGAGAAAAAGATTTGCTGTGACGACTGACACCTTGTCTCCCTTAGCGAAGTGTGGCGCTGTAGACGGTTCTGTGCGCGCTTGCATCTCGTCCTTATGTAGCTGTAACACAGAGCGTACCAGGCTGTGCACTTCCTGTAACAATCTCAACCGTTCTGTTGCGTCTTGCGAAATTGGAATCGATGGTCGCATGCTGAAGAGCAGGTCAGGAGGCTCCTCAGGAGAAAAACCAAAGTTAGCCTCGAACGGTGTGTGCTCAATTCCGAGTGCACGCGAAGCATTGTACGCAAACTCCACTTGCGGTAAAAGTGTCGACCAGTCAGAGCCATCATAGCAACAGAAGCAACGAAGAAGCTGCTGAAACGTGCTGTTCACACGCTCTGTCAGTCCGTCTGTTTCTGGGTGTCGGCTGGTAGACATGTTCAGACGCGTTCCAAGGCGTCTCCAGAGTGTCTGCCAGAAAGCGCTGACAAATTTCGGGTCACGGTCACTGACCAGCACACGGGGTAGTCCATGTAAGCGGTAGACTCCCTGTAAAAACAAAGTGGCAGTTTCTTCGGCAGTAATCGACTCTGTGCATGGCAGAAAATGGGCCATTCGAGTTAGATGGTCTACTACAATCAGCACACTGTTAAAGCCATTGCTCTCAGGCAAGTGTGTCAGGTAGTCAAGACCAACTGTGTGCCACGGTCTGGGTGGAACAGGCAATGGGTAAAGAGTCGCGGCCATCTGCGGTCGAATCTTCGCTCGTCGGCACACGACGCAGCGTTCACAAAAATCTTTCACATCTTGGCGGATTCGTTTCCACCAGAATCTGTCGAGTGCTTTAGCAAGAGTGCTAGCAACTCCTCTGTGACCAGCTGACGAACTTTCGTGCAGCTCTGCGATCAATCTCAGTCGGAGCTCAGAGTTCTGTGGAATACAGAGGCGATTGAGACGCCAAAAGTACCCATCTCTGGCTTCTATCCGGCTGTCTCTTGTCCACTCACCATCGTCCCCATAAAACGAATCTTGTGAGAACCCCTCGCGAATGAGATCAGCGAACTCAGGGCTCAGCTGCAACGCGTCAACAGTCAGTAAATTTAACTGTGCGTCTTCAAACAGCAGCTGGGACTTCCGTCGTAATTCTCGATCTGACGGAACCTCGCCATCCCAAAATAAGGGTACTGTGGCCTGAGGTACGAAGTCTGGACGCCGGCTTAACGGGTCGGCTTCGTTCAGAGCTCCCTTGCGATATGCAAGTGTCATCGAGCCCACAAACGGTTGCAAATCCCGCAGGTATCTTGCTTGCCGCTTGTTCAGCCTGTTGTTTGGTTGCCTGAGCAGATGCCGCAGTGTGTCGTGGTCTGTTACGACAAGGAACTTAGAACAGCCTTCAAGATAGCACCTCCAATGCTTGACAGCTTCGCATACGGCCAAAGCTTCTAAGTCGTACGCAGAGTAAGTGTTACCACGCTCAGCTGGATTCAGCTTACGCGCCCAGTAAGAGACTGGTTGAAGACCGCCCCCTTGGTCTTGCAACAGGACTGCTGCAATCCCCACTGTTGATGCATCTGTAGCTACGGTGAACGTCGCGTCCGAGCTGACCTCCGGAAGGATCAGGCATGGCGCGGAAATGAGCCGTAACTTGAGAGTCTCGAAGGCTTCCAAACAGGCAGGCGTCAGCGTAACCTTCTGTGGCTGGGACTTCCGCAGTAAGTCCGTCAATGGAGCCGTAAGGTCGCTAAAATGGTGTATAAATCTCGCATAGAAGTTGCAGAATT
This sequence comes from Tetraselmis chui, assembly GCA_026401115.1. NCBI lineage: Eukaryota > Viridiplantae > Chlorophyta > Chlorodendrophyceae > Chlorodendrales > Chlorodendraceae > Tetraselmis > Tetraselmis chui. Next base: position 110,294 of record JAPMLY010000648.1, read on the forward strand.
GTACGAAACTGCGAACCTCCTTCTGCGTCTTGGGCACTGGCCAGTCTGCAACGGCCTCGACTTTCTTTGTGGAAACCGAAATTTTCCCGGCTGACACAGTGTAGCCCAGATACTCCATTTCTTGCAATCCGAAAAAGCATTTCTTAAGGCGTAATTTCAGCCCTTCCTCCTTGAATCGCTGTAGCACGAGACGTAGGTGCTCCAGGTGTTCCTCCAGAGTTCGACTGTAGATACAGACGTCATCGAGGTAGACTGTCACGAACTTATGTAAAAAGTCGCGAAGAATGTCGTTCATCATCCTCTGAAATGTAGCTGGTGCGTTGCACAGTCCAAACGGCATGGCGACCCATTCCATTAAGCCATCAGGGGTCTGAAAAGCCGTCTTGTGAACGTCCTGATCACGCACTCGAACTTGCCAGAATCCAGAAGCGAGGTCGAGGTGTGTGTAAAAATTCGCGTCCTTAAGTTCGTCCAGTGTGTCATCCACTCTCGGAAGTGGGTAGGCGTCCTTACGCGTAACCTCGTTAAGGCCACGGTAGTCAATGCACAGACGTAGCGAGCCATCAGCTTTTCGCACAAATAGAATTGGCGAGCCGAACTCACTATAGCTGGGGCGTATCAAACCAGCTTCCACTGCGTCTTTGAGCTGTCGATTAAGCTCAGCACGCTCTGCTGGTGACAGTCGGTTCAGACGTTGACGTCGCATTGGGCCAGTTGTTTCAATGGGATGATCCCACTGTCGGCTTACAGGTGGAGAGTCAACAGGTTGCAGTAACTCCGGGAAGTCTTCAAAAAGTAACGACCGGAAGTTGTCACGTTGTTCTGCAGTTAGTTCCTCTCCAGTGTGGAAATCTGTCTGTTGTTCAGCTGCTGACGTAAGTTCGATGACGTAAAAATCAGCATGACGTCCTCTGCTGCGGCGCGTCTTGCGCATGAGTTTCTGAACTTTCGTAGATGACAGCAGCAGACACTCAGGGCGTCGTTCCTCGAGTGTAGTCTCCACAGCTGTACCGTCCATCAGTGTAAAAATTCTGGTTGTACCAAATTGTAAAGAGGCATGTTCGTCATCAAGCCATGGTAAACCCAAGATTAAATCAGCTGTGCGTAAATCACGTAGAACGTAAAAAGTCCTGTGAAATTCGTGTCGAGCCAGCTCAAAAGTGACGTCACAGACTGTAGTAGAAGTCACTCGTTGTCCGTTAGCGAGTCGAACTGGAGTCTTACTTGCAGACTTCCGAGTCTGTAAAGCAAAGCGTCGTACAAAGTCCTCTGATACAAAGTCAAGCGTCGCTGCGCAGTCCACTAATCCAGAAATGTGGTGTCCGCCATCAGGAGTTTTCACAGTCAGCTCAGTTCGAATTAACGGGCGAGCTTCCGTGAGGTCAGTCAGTAGTGCTGTAGCTGGCGAAGAAAATTGTTGCAGCGTAGCGATGGACTGTTCCGAGTCGTCTGTTGGTACTGGTACCGAGTCGGGTTGATCAGGTGCTGTAGGTTCTGAAGAGTCGTTAAACGCACAATCTGCGTCGACTAACCACAGTTGCACAGGCCAAGGGGCTGGAGCAACCACCTCCTGTTGCGCTGGGTTCTCCAATGACTGACGTGTAAAAAGCTGTGTCCTTGCTGGGAATTCTTGATAAAGTTTCCAGTGCTTAGTCACCTGAGTAAATTTCGCCCACTTCGGTAGTACAAATACAGCCATCGTAGATGTCGGAGATGTTCGACGACAATCCTCAAAATGCTGCGCTATCTGCTCAGCTAACTCCCAGGGTGGGTTGATGAACACCCGTTCTCCTGTTAAGTCTCTGTCTAGAATCGAGTCACTCGGCGAACAGTGAGGTAAGTCACCGTGCGAGTTTAGACCTTCATCATCAGCACATCCCTCCAACGTAAAGTTGAATCGTGCATGCAGAGGGTCAAAGACTGAGTCAACCAGTTTCCAATCAACTGAACGTCTGGTTACAGGTTTACGACTCTGTCTCTGCTTAGTCTGACGACGACGACCTGCTACTTGCGTTACAGGTGTCGCAACTGTAGTCGATGGAGATGCCGAAGGTGTATCGACGACCTCTGTCGCTAACAGTGTCTCAGAATGAACAGTAGATGTAGCCGGCTGCTCCAGTTCATTTGTAGAACAGCCTTGCCACCATCATTGCTTCTTAGGTTGCATCGGTGCCTTGCCTTTGAACTCCGGGCATTGGAACAAACGGTGTCCCTTCTTGTGGCACTTGAAGCAGAGTCCCTCGTCCATGTGTCGCTTGCGCTCCTCAGCTGTCATCGCGTTTGCAAGCGAATTAAAATCTTCACGACCAGATGTCTGACCACGTCCACCATTGTTGCCACCTCCACGTCCACGTCCGCGGCCACGTCCTCGGCCACCTTTGTTACGTTTCCAGACGTTAGAGGCATCCTCGAGAGGGTCATCAAGGTTGCGCTTGCGTGTAGGCTGGGCAGAAGGTCCAGCAGCAGACCTCGCATTGCCTAGTTCCGGCGAATCTGTCACGACGTTATTCAAAAAGTTTTGCAGCTCCACTAGCGTAGTCTGGTATCCTAGTTGAGCTCGGTGTGACTTAGCCAGTTTCTTGAGTGCATCGTTCGCTAGGCCATTAATGAAGCGTACACACTGCACTTCAGCTGTCAGGTGTTGACGAGACCGACGTAAGTAGTCGTTGTACTGTTTAGTGAAAACCGCGTAACTCATCGTGTTGCTCTGCGTAAAGTTCATCAAAGCGTTAATTGCGTCGTCCTGAATGTTCGGAAGAAACGTCGACTTGCGTAACTCCTCAACAAGCTCGTTGTACGTAGATGGAATTGGAGGCTGATTTTTCCGGTTCAACCACCACCCACCAAGGTGTCCAGAAAACTGTGAAGTAACCCAGAACACTGCATTGTACGAGTCAGCCGTAATTCCAAGCATTATAAAACGCTGAGGCTGTGCTTCAAGCCAATCCTCCAGTACATTAGGCACTCGACCATCCTGGTACGGTGAAGTAATAGCAGCCTTACGCTGAGTCTCCGTGAGAGTCACAGATAGTCCAGCCAAGTTGTGGGTAGGCATCGGCATTCCCACTCGTAAATCCGTAGGTCCTTCACCAGTCAGTCGGTTGATATGTCTGCGAATCAGCAGCCAGACAGAACCAGAGTCGACCGTCGTAAACCGGGGGTACATGTGGAACTGTCTCGGGATAGACGTGTCGTCTTGCATGACTGGAACATGTTGTGTCATTGCTCGATAAAAAGATTCCCACTGAGCCACGTAACCGAAGTGAAGTAATTCACTCTTGTGCTTCTTAGCACGAAGTAACCCATTCTGTGCAGGCGTAAGTGTCAGACCGTCAATGTTGATGGATTCCGGGACGACGTAAGTGCCATCCGGATTAACTGTCGACTGTTCCAAAACAGCCTGCTCGACCTGAGCAGGTGTACGTAAGCTGTTCGTAGCAAACAGGACAGGAATAGATGCCGAGTACACGTAAACAAGCTGTCGTCCTTGAGGTAGTGTAACGTTAACAGGTTCACCACTCAACAGCGTCAAATCATCCGATGTCAGAACAAGACCGGTCTCCTCGTGTAACTCGCGAATAGCAGCGTCGACAGGCTCTTCGTTAGGTAAGACAGAGCCAGCTGGGAACCAAGTTTTACCAGAACGAGGCTCACGCTGAAACACCAACTTCAAGTCCGACGATTTAGTTCCTCCGACGTGAATTACTAAAACCACGTAATGTCCAGCTCCAAGAGAAGCCATCTCAATTCAAGCAAACAACGTCGAGCAGATCAACGAGCAACGAAAGCGTGAGTCGACCAAAGAGCTCCGAAACCAGTGTGGCGGTTAGCCTCTGAAAGCTAAACGCTAGCACAAATCTGTTCTAGTCTGTCTAGTTCTGTTGTTGCAAGATGGCAAATGATGTTGTCGAGAGGCAAAAGATGTTTCACTGCTGTACTTAGGCAGTAGATGTTGTAAGTGAACAAAGAAATTGTTAAAAGGTTCTGTCACCTCCCTCTACTGCACTGGGCTTAAATAGGTTTCAGCCCAGACTAGTTATGCCTGCAAGCTTCGCTTACGTGTCAGGCGTTGGTGCTGCTCAACCGTCGTCATCTGTCCTCGAGACACGGCCGACCTAGCATTGGATTTCACGACGCGGCTCCTTCTGCATTGAAAAGCTCGTTCTGGCGCGTCATCTGGCTAGTTAGATTAATTATGCATATCTGTACGTACCGGGAGGTACTGGTCGTACTGTAGCATCAGCACCCTTAATATTGCAGTAGCGACGTACCCACGAGTATACGTCCATCCTGTGGAAAAGCACGAATTGGTATCCGTAACGAGTACATGTACAATGTCCTGCAATGTACTGTTGCAGGACTGTACTCGTCACATTTACTCCGCCCTTGACCTTGCCCTTCACCAGTAACGTATTAATCCACACGACACGCGCAAACCGCTTTTAAAACACAGCTCGGTCAGTTGGAACGGATCGTTATGCCCTTCGGACTTACCTCCTCTCCTTCCTCTTACCAACGCCTCAAGAACCACATTCTTGAGCAATAACCAAACAGGTTTATTATGGTTTATCTCGATGACATTTTAAATTTTAACAACTCACTTGACGACCACATACAGCACCTTGACATAACTCTTTTCTTACTTGCCTCTCATGACAAGCGCTTACGACTTCAAATATGCTTTTTTTGCCCGCAACGACCTCAAATACCTCGGTCGTATGGTTAGTAAGGATAGACAATGACTCTCAGACAATAAAGTCAAAACTGTCTCAGAATAACAACGCCCTGAAACGGTATAAGAAACCCAACGTTTTCTCGGATTTGTAACTTCTATTGACGCTATGTTCACATATGGCCGCCTCCTATATAATATTAGTCGTAAAAACACTCACTTTCAATGGACTACACGAGAACAAGTCGTGTTCAACGCCCTAACACAAACCCTTTGCTACTCTCCGGTTTTAATGAACACTCGTACATGCCATGACGCTGAATTTATAATTGGCACAAGCACTAGTAAGTTTGCTCTTGGTGCTGTTATTCTGCAAAAAAATGATAAGCAACCTACGTCCTTGCGCCTATTTTGCTAAAGCGCTTCAACCGGCTCACACAAATTACCCAACCTACGACCTAAAACACCTCGGGGTGGTTTGCGCTTTAAAAGAGTGGCGATGTTACGTCGAAGATAGAGCCAAGAAAACAAGCATTACCGACCATGCCACACTTCGCCACATCCCAACTCAAGAACCGCTAGACCGACGTCAGGCTATTTGGCTCAACGACTTATTCCCGTACCTCGCCATCAACCCCCGCACTAATGAACCTATTATGGAAATGCTTTATCGAAAAGGTTCATCAAACGACGCCGGAGCCCTTTCCCGACGCCCCGAAGTTCACCATACAATCGGAACCGCAGAACAAAAATTCTCGACAAAGGCTTAGAAGACATGCACGATTTTTGGTCCTCCATGTCTCACCCCTTAAGGTGAATGACGCTATAATTCATAAAATTCGTCGATCTGGATATATGCTAGACACTAAGTATTGCATGCCAACCATCACTAACGGCGTTCGCTTTGACACTTCCGACAACCTATATTGGACGGCCGTTAAAATTTGTTTACCAAATGGCATTTCCCTCCGCAACCTCATTCTTACAAAATACCACAACAACGCCGGACACCCCGATCCCTACAGTACACAACTCAATATTTCTAAAATGTTTTGGTGGCCGCGTATGCGAGAAACCGTTACACACTTTTGTAAAAGTTGCATTAACGCTCTCACTTATTAAAGCACTTGGCTCACTTCTCCCTATGCCTAAAGCAACACGCCCTTGGGAAATTATAAGCATATACTTTATAACCGGCTTGCCCATTGTTGATAATTTCGATTGTATTACAACATTTGTTGACTCCTCTACGAGACAAGCCCACTTCATCCCTTGCTCAATTCACGTTAGCGCTCCACAACTCGCTCGCCTCTTCCTTAGCAACATTCACCGACACCATGGCCTTTGCCGCACTGTCATTTCCGACCGCGACGCTTAATTTTCTAAGCCTCCGCATCAAACATTGATATATTAATTGCATCATGATGCGTCTGCCGCATCAGGGCGTCCATGAATCAGTGCCCTCACTTTACTCTCTGCGAGATACTTTCCCCCGCCGCATGGATGTCCTACATGATGAGTTTATCGTGGATACGATTTTGGATTTCCGCATTTCCCACTCGGTGGACCGCAGCCACAACGGCCCATGCCTTGAATTTCTCAAGCATTGGGACGGCTACGATACCACACACGACTCTTGGAAGCCGTATGTAAACCTCAAACATGTGGAGGCGCTTCACGACTTTGCTCGCTTTAGCTTAGTTCTCGCACGATTGTTCCGCCAGCCCACGTATCTCCATCACCATGGCCAATACCCGGTGCGGTTCCCGCTCTCCATTCCGTAAAACACGACCACGGCTCCCACATTTTTGGGCGGGGTAGGAATGTTAGGTCTACATCAACACCTAACCAATACAAGCAATGAAACCATGTACCAACCAGTACAACTATCTGCATAATACAACAAACATACCATTAGTAACTATGACATCAAGCTTAGTGCAGCAACCATATCTCATATGTATCCCCGACATTAATTACACTCGTACAATGCCACGACAACAACCGGCCCATCTACGGCCCACAACAACACGTAGCATCCCCATATGTTTGTATCCAACCTATCCTCGGCCAAGTCGGCCGCGTATACGACCTCGGAAGGACCAACAACTGATTTAGAACTACTTCCTTCTATGAATAGTCGTCTCGCCTTTGCCAAAATCCATTGCATTTGCTTACATATTCACTAGATATATCAACATGATTGGTGTCGGATACGCGCGATTCCTTATTGTGTTTGGTACCGGTCCGAGTATCTACAAGGCCGTTCTTGGCACCGGACGGAGCGGTTCCATGCTAAGCCTCCGCAACATCCTCAGAAACTAAAGATCAAGCATCAATTACAATGCATCAAACTTTGATGCATCATCCGTTTTATTATTTTCCTAATGCATGTACGAATCGATTAAATTGGACAAGAATTCGTGGATGGATCAATTAAATGGGTAAGTAATTCTTGGATACATCGATTAAATGGGGCACTAATTCGTGGACGCATTGATTAAATAGGGCACTAATTCATAGACGCATCGAATAAATTGGGCACTAATTCACGGATGCATTGATGCGGGTGATGCGGGACGAATGCATTGATGCATCAACATCGGTCTCCGCACACATACAATTTTAAGGAGAGTATGAGCCGGATTATTACCGGATGGTAGCCGTGTATGTAGTTTAGCAATACGGTATTGCTATTGACTTCTACAATCATCTTATTTAAGAAATTTCGAATGGGATGCATCGGTGCTACATATGTCTCGAAATTGTGTAGTTTATTTTTTGTACATCGATTAAATACATTACTAATTCATGGATGCATTGATTAATTAGGGTAATAATTCATGGATGCATCGAGTAAATAGGACACTAATTCATGGACGCATTGATTAAATTGAGCATTGATTCATGGACGCTTTGATTAAATACGGCAATAATTCATGGAGGCATTGATTAAACATGGCACTAATTCATGGACGCATTGATGCGGCTTATGCGGCAGACGGATCATGATGCCATGAATACATCGATGTTTCATGCGGAGGCTTATTCCATGTGTTTCATGGTTCCGGTACCACGAAACCAAGGGCGAATCAAAGAGAGCCGTTTATCCGCAGCTCCTTATAAGGACTCGGATCCACTCCGTGAACCCCGCACAAGTCGCCTCATGCGGTCAACCGAATTCGACATGAGTTGCTTGGCACTACGGCTTAGCATTGCCAAGATATCACGGAAAATAGAATAAATAATTGAAAACCGATTTTTGGGTTTCTGAGTCCGTGGGTAGGTGCGTTCGACGCGCATTGAAAAAGCGCGGCCAACGGCACTTGCTTCAAAAGTTTGAGCTCATTTGAGTAAGTTGTGGCCGTGTGAACATGGTGACCGAACGCAACTTGCCCTTATTTGCTTGGGTTGTGCGCACATGGGTGGTAAGTTAACTTACGCGATCTCTTGCGTTTCCTCCGCTGCGACATGCTCAACACTTGTGCAGTGTTGACGCTGTGGCATGCCTTCCTGTTCCTCGGGCTCAGGCTTTTTCCTCTTTTCTTCTGTTTGCTTGGTGGCCTCCATTGCTTTTGCTTGTGAGAATTTAACGAATGATTTACCTGCTCAACACCTCCTCCCTCCGTCGCCTATGCATTATATTTGCGCGACCGTCGCACAACCGCTCATATGGCGGCGGCTTGAGCCCGTTACTCTTTTCGTCTAACCGGCACGGCGACGGTTTGAAAGAGCGTGCTTGTCGCACGGGTGCGGGCGCGATGACCCTAGTGCACAAGCCCGGTAGTGCTCGAATTCGCCCCCCCCCCGTACTTGTCGGCGCAATCCATCTTGCTGATGGGCGCCAAAGCAATGCCGCCAAAGCAAAGCAGGAGTTCAGAAGACGTGTCAATAAAATCGACGCCTGATTACAATTTCACATGTGAAGATGGGGAATCTTGTCCGGGATTATTTGTGGAGCAGTGTAGTGTATCTGTAAGCCTGCTGCCATTAACACCCGCTTACTGCGCGCATCTACTTTTCGGGCTCAGCACCGCCAGGCACATCGTCTAGAAAAACTGTCACTTTTGCAGGAGGTTTAGCGAGTGCACAAACCGTATATCGCCACGCTTCACTGGCCGCTCCACTAGGCCAGAAACTAGACAGATACTGGAAATATTCCAGGGACGTCGCCTCGAGGCTCTCTCTGGGGCTCACGGTGGCGCTGGCTCAAAAGTAGCTGTTGAACGTACTATAACCTCCACATGACATGTTTAGGACCGTCCACTCCTAAAACGGAGCAGTAGCATCTGCGTGCGACGCCGGAGCTCTGCCGCACCAACCATAGGTACGAAGAGAGTATACAGCTCCGTGGCCCGCCACCTCGCCTTCCTTCCGCTATGCATGGCTACTCCACTGGTGGGTAGCGACAGGTTATTGTGTGTCTTTGTGGTCGTACTTGCAACTTACAGTACTTAATTGCATGGTAACGGACCGGGACGCGGCTTTCCGCCGCAGACCCACACATTTGTCGTCTCTCTCCTCCCACCTGAGCCCTGAGTGACTGTGGCAACTGGCGTTGACGTCCTGATCCTCTTACGCCCCAAATGCAGGCTGGTTTGTGAAATCCCCTGCGTGGCTCTGAACATCCTTGCGCGGTAGTGGGGCTGGGAATGGGCGCTATGGGGGCCCCGCGCGCCTCCTCGAAGCCGACAACCAACAAAAGCGCAGCAACTTCCAGCGCTTCACCGCCCGCGGGGGGTATGGCAGGCTGTACGACCGGCTCGAGGTGCTCTAGGACCAGTGGGCTTTCGAAACGGGGCGGGAGGGTGCGCCTTTTGCTGTGCTTAGTATTCATGCAGGCACTGCGGGTGGCCCGCGGCGCCATCATCTACTCCACCTCTGTCAACGTGACCGACTATACGGAGCGCGGCGCCCCAGTGATTGTCGACCCCGGCTTCACCATCACCACGGACGCCAACGACAGGGTGCTAAGGGTAGTGGTGGTGATGACCTCGCCGGACGTTCCCACTAATGATATGCTAGAGTTTCCGGAAGTGAGCGGTGGGTTGGGTGCTGGTTCTTACGACCCCGTCGAGAAGACCATTGTGCTTGAGGGGCCGGCCACCACGGATGTGTTTCAGGACATCCTGCGGCGGATGACCTTCTACAACCCCAGCTCCACTCCGGAGATCACGGACCGGCAGGTTGTGTTCCAGGTATTTCATAGTAATGGGTTGCGGGTGAACAGCGCGCGGAGCACAAAGACGGTGCACATAGTGACGGTGGACGACACGCCCACAGTGGATCTGTCGCTCGCGTCCAGGGTTTACACGGAGGGGGTGGGGGAGGTGGTGGTGGATGCTGGGGTGAAGCTGACTGACCCAGACACGGATGAGCTGAACAGCGTGAGCGTGCAGATCAGCAGCGGGTACGAGCAGGGGAAGGACTTGCTGCTGCTAGGGGGCGACGTGGGTCCGGAGCTTGACTCCAATTGGGACGTGGCCAGTGGAACGCTGACCATCTCAGGGCTGGCCACGAAGCCGGTATATCAGGCGGTACTGCAAGGCGTGAAGTTTGTGAACTCGGATGCGAACCTAACGGCGGGTAACAGGACGATAACCTTCAGGGCGACGGACCAGACGAGCACCAGCGGGGGTAGCAGCGTGGTGTTCATGGTGGGCGCGGTGAACCAGGGGCCAATGCTGACGCTGAGCAAGACCTTGCTGGCGTTTCAAGAGAGTCAAACGGCGGGGATTGCGGTGGATAGCTCCCTGTCTGTCTCCGATGTGGACACCCCAACCCTGTTGAATGCCACTGTCGCCGTCACCACCGGCTACGTCGCCGGAATTGACCTACTGTCCATTCCAACCAGTCCGACGTGGAACACACTGATCACTGACACCTGGGCCAACGACACCGGCGTGCTCACCCTTGCAGGCGCCGCGTCGCCCTCTGTCTACCAGGTATGTACTCGTTTTGCACACACACACACACACACACACACACACACACACACACACACACACACACACACACACACACACACACACACGCACTCATTCACACACGTACACACACACACACACACACACGCGCGCGCGCGCGCACACATGCTTTGCGTCCTGATCTCCTATTATTTCTTTCCCAACTCACGATGGTCACGTGCGTGGCAGGCCGCGCTGCGGGCAGTGATCTACCAAAACTTTGCAGAGACCACGCAGCCAAACCGCACCATCACCTTTGCCGTCACCGACGGCTCGCTCTCCACCTCGGCCGGGCTGCTGGTCACGGTGGAGGAGGTGAACGACCTTCCGGAGATTGAGCTGAACACGACGGGCGTGGCGTTCGACGGTTCGTTGATGACGCTGCAGCCGACGCTCAACATCACTGACAGGGACAGCAGAAACCTATCCGAGGCATCCGTTACCATCAGCAGCAATTGCGACTCCAATGTCGATTCCCTCCTGCTGGCAGTCCCCGCGGTACGCCTACTCCCAGAGTCAGTATCAACCTGCACGCCCAACCTTTTTCCTTGCCCTTTCCTCTTTTTGTTTTGTTGTGTTGCTGACTGCGCTGTCGCTGTTGACCCGATTAGGAGGAGCTGGAGGTGACTGCCAGTGGATGCATCCTCACCCTGAAGGGAATACAGCCCATCAGTGTGTACGTGAATGTTCTACGGACGGTGCAGCTCAAGGTCTCCGGGGCGTCGGACATGGTGCAGAGGACAGTGACGTTCCTAGTGAATGACGGCATCGACTGGAGCCTCGCGGCGGACTACATCGTTTACACTACCGACAACATGCAGCGACCCATCGTCACCAGCATCACCAGCGCGCCCACCTCGGGTGGCCTGGTCACCATCACGGGCCTCAACTTTGGGCCTTCCTCGCCTATGGTGGTGTCCCTGTACGTGCAGCCTCCCAACCCCTTTGTTTAGGGTTTTCTTTATCGTTCCCTATTTCCCGCAGTGTCCCTCCCACGGCAGCTCTGGCACGTCTGTCACACTGTACCCTGGCAGCTTGTGTTGTCTACTGACACTCCCCACCCTCCTCCCCCTCTCCATTTTTTCCAGGGTCTCCATTGGTACCAGTGCATGCATAAACATTACTGTGACTGTGCCCTACACGGAGTTGACTTGCTCCGTCCAACCTGGCGTGGGCACCGATTTGGCTGTGGACGTGGCTGTGAGCAGTCAGGTACAGTTGTTGGCGCTTCGCTGCCCCTATTCTTTATGCTACTGCTGCTGCTGTTTCGATCTGCTGCGTGTCAGGGATATGACGGGGTTGTTACACATAATGCTATATATGGGTGCTTGATATGATGCTGTGTTTTTTGCCGATCAGGTGTCACCTCCAGTCAGGATCTTTGACTACGACCCCCCGACCATCACTTCCATCTCGCCAGGCCGGACCGCCGGCGACTATGTGACCATCACTGGCACAAACTTCGGTCCTCTGGGCAGCACCAACCTCGTGGCGGCCACCGATGGTAACGTGACTGTGAATGGGGTGCAGTGCGGCTCTGTGAACGACCCTCCGGAGGTCATCGTCGCGCACACCCAGATAAAGTGCAAGACCGTGGGAGGCACTGGCGCCGGCCATGATGCCAACCTGTATGTCAAGGGACAGGGGACGGGGTTAACAGGTGACACCCCCTTCCGCTTCTCTTGTGTGTGTGTGTGTGTGTGTGTGTGTGTGTGTGTGTGTGTGTGTGTGTGTGTGTGTGTGTGTGTGTGTGTGTGTGTGTGTGTGTGTGTGTGTAAAATTTTTTTTTTTGGGGGGGGGGGGTATTAGGGGTCGGTAGGTAGCTCAACATGCTTGGATTGATATCGAAAAGGATGCGTTGGTGCGGAAATATAATGAGCTTGATTGGGTTTGGTTGTAGGGGAAATAAATGTCTTGGGGGTTGTAAGCGAGTTTTTTCGGTTTAGGGTTTGCTTAGGGCATTCTCGTCAAAGCGGGCGGCGCGCTCTGCGCAGTGCGCAATGGCATGCATGTTAGCGTGTTGGCGGAGAAGTACCGCCAGCAATGCCTGAAACTCGAAATGTGGACTTGAACTGCATGTGCACTGAAGCCCTAAATTTATTATCCCTAGTTACAGCCCTAAATATTTCCCTCTCTTTCTATAAACCCTACTTAGAGTGTAAAGGGTTAAAACTCCACCCGAATTCTATGTGTTTTGAGTGCTTTTGAGTCCATAGACCCCCGCCTTTCCGCCCCTAATGAAAAAACTTTCGGGCCTCATTCAAACTTCACAAACTGAAGCGCAATTGTTTAAATTCTGTGTACGGACGGTTATGATAATATAGCATTGCCTATAATTAGACTGCATGTTTCAGGTGAGTGAGGGCCAATGATCTTCTGCTATCGATGGAGCCAAACGTTGATCTAGTTTTTTTTTGACGTGATTCGGGTTGGGCGATATCTGAATTTTGAGTGTAGGGTTTTAAGCTTGCATTTGAAAACATAAAAACTGCGTGGCATGCAGTTGAGATTAGTAGCATTACGAATAGCTTTCGCGCTGATTATGCATATATATTATAATAACTTACGTACAATAATGTGAGGGTGTTAGTTTCATTTACTTATGTATTTTAGGGTATCATTGTTCATATGCCATTTTTCCTTGCGATGTCATGTGCATATCGCTAGTGCATGTTTGCATTATTGTCAGGCCAGGGCTCGTCGTTAATCATTTACATTTCTATATGAAAACAACTTATATTTCTTGACGAGCGATGGGTTCATTCATGTATAATTATGTTTTGTCCGGGGCAGCCACTGCCGGTGGATGCTGTCGACTGCAATGTGAAGCTGTGTAGCAAGTGTGTGAGTGAAGCCGAGTGTGAAGCCGAATGTAACTGACTTGAGCCTCGACGCCCTCTTGTGTCGCTGTAGGCAATGGCCTCTTCACCTACGCGCCGCCCTCCTTCCCCGCTGTCTCGTACGCCAGCTTCCTTGGAGGCGTGGCCGTGCTGGATGGCGACAACTTTGGGCCGGCAGGCACCCCTGCCGCGGTGTATCTCACGTTTGGCACCGGAAACGCGACGGAGGAGTGCATCAACGCGGTGTCACTCAGCCACGCGCAGCTGCAGTGCACCATCGCTGCCGCTACCGCAAATAATGCCAACCCTACAAGCACCTGGGAATCGATCCGGTATAACATTCAGGCCACCGTGGATGGGCTCACTTCCACGGACGGCGGCGAGAAGTTTGCGTACGAGGCCCCTGTCGTGACGGGGATCGACCCTGGCTCAAGCGGGCTGGGTCCGTGGGGAGAGCAGGTTTACATCGAAGGTCGTAACTTTGGACCGGTCAACACACCGATGACCATTGACTTCTCTGCCGGCGGGCACACCATGACGCTGGACAACGGAAACTTCCCGACAAACATACGGTGCACTGGTGGCCCCGGGACAGCCGCCAACGTGTGCCCCCCCAAGACCATCCAAGACGACGTCCGGGGCTGCACCTTTATCCCGCCCGTCGAGAAGGTGAACGGTGTCGACTGCTCCGCGAGCTCCAACTGCGCCGTCAGCCTCACCAGCCCCACCCTGACCGTCAAGATCGCGGATGCCAACGGAGTGGTCAAGTCCTCGAACAGCTTTACGTACACGTACGAGCAGCCGCTGTTCTCGGGAGCCGGCGCCAGCGCTTACTCGCTCGGTTACCAGTTTGGTGAGTACGGCGGCAGTGCAGTACGGTGGCCCGTCCGGCACGCCGCCACCACCTGCCAGGGCGACCCCCTGAACTCCACCTACTTTGTGACAGTGGGTCTCACCTCCTACAGCGTGGACGGCACCGCGGTGACTGGCTACTCCGCCTCCGTCACCACCTTTGAAGTCACGGTGGACAAGACGCACGCGAGTGCGTCCAATCCGGTCGCGAACGGCCCCTCCGAGCCGCTCACCGTAGATCTCACCCTAAACGGGATCCCTGTCCAGTTGAGCGAAGGACGGCTGGCTTTTCGGCCTCCCAAGGTTTTGTCTGTCTCTCCCAGCCATTACACCCCTGGAGGCACCATCACGATCACTGGCACCGGGCTCGGCCGCCTGACGGGCACGAACTGGCTCACCAGCACGCTCCACCGCTCCGACACCGGCGTTAAGGTCTGCGCCGATGCGGCGTGCAGCTCCTACACCCCCTGCACGAACCCAATCGTAACTGTGGAGTCGGCAACTAGCACCCAACAAGAAGCGGAGTGCGTGCTGGGCGGGGGAGTCCACATTGACGCCAAGGTGAGCGTGGTCGCCGGAAAGTTGTCAAGCGACGTCGACGCTGACGGCGTCACGTACACCAACCTGCTTCCGGAAATTGACCCCCCGGGCACCAACCTTGGCCCGTACAGCCTCTACGGCACCGGCCCCACCGATGGTGTGCCGGGAGCGGGCACAACCATTACTGTGTATGGTCGAGGCTTCGGTCCGCCGGGAGCGACACTTGAGGTACGGGCGCAAGCCTCAGGCGTGAACGACAACAGTCTTTGGCCCTGCTCGAGCCCAGCGCAGGTGACGGACGTGGACCATGGAGTGTTGACGTGCGTTATGCCACCAGGCTACGGTATAGACTACCACCTCTACGTGGCCGTTTTCCAAGGGGAGGAGAAGCTGGAGACGGTGGGGACATGCGGCGTGGGTTGCACGGCCGCTATCGACGGCGGCTATGCCAACTGCGACCAAGTATGTCTGAAATACAAGGCTCCCAGAATTACGTCCATCACCGCCGCGCCCACATCCGGCGGACAGGTGACGGTGACTGGCGTGAACTTTGGCCCAGCGGCGCCCGGGGACAACTCACACGTGACTCGGCTTACGCTCAACATGAACGACGCCACGAACATGACGGTCGTCGACGACAGCACTATAACTGCAGACTACAACTTTCAGGGCATTGGCATTGATTACGATGCTGAGATCCTGCTCGGCGCACAGGATAACACCCACGCTGGCATTGCCAACCTCTTCTCCTATGCGCCACCCTCCATCACAGGCATCGCCACCTCCCCCGCTTGGAACACTGTCCCTGGCAGCACCGAAAAGCTGGTGTTCACTGGCATAAATTTCGGCAACGACGCTTCCACCACCGTGATATCAGTGTCCGGGGCCGACGGAGGAGCCTGTGCCCCCGTCGCGGCCGAGTCGACGCACACAGTTGTGTCGTGCTTGCTTACGTGTGCAACCCCCTGCGACCCGTCCCTGCAGCGCACCATCACCGTGAATGTCGCGGGCCAGACGGATTCTTACACGGGCCTGACTCTAGAGGGGCCGAAGATCAACGCCGTCGGCACGATTTCTATGTTTGGGAGCGACATGGCGATAAACACACTGACCATCACCGGCCAGAACTTCGGCTCCAATACTGACGGCACAGGCAAGGTGGTCAGGGTCGAGACCTGCAAGTACACCTTCTCGTCGCAGTGTACTTCTTCCGACTGGGTCACCCAGAGCAACCCTGGACACGCGCCCGCGTCTGCCGCCACCGAAATCACCGCAGAGATCGCCCCCGCGTTTGGCCAGAATTACACAGTGCGGGCGATATTCGAAGGCTCGGATGGCGTCAATACAGTGCAGGCGGTCGCGACAGGCGGAGATGGTCTACTCAACTTCCTCGCGCCCTACTTGGAAGACGGCACTGACGGCTTTGCGATCTCCGGGATTGTCTTCCCAACGGACGTAGATGTTACGGAACCGACGCACAAGATAACTTTGTCGGGTGCGTACTTTGGCGACCCCGCCCTGAACAAAATCACAGGGATCGTCTGGAACAGCGACCCCAACAATCTGACGTTGGCTAACTCGCAGTGGTCGGTGGACACTGCCCCCACTGTGCCGGGTGACACCGTGACCATGAGCTTTTTCCCACCCGATGGCGTGGGAAGGGCCAACGTGTCGGTGATATTCTCCTGCGACGGCAATCTTAACGGCGACTGCACCGTCACCACTAACTACGTCACCATCACGCGTAACGCACCCACAGTGACTCAGGTCACGCCTATCGGGACAGCAGGTGGGACAGTCACTGTCACCGGCACCAACTTTGGCCCCCTGGGCAGTGCGAACGTGCTGAACGAAACCGGCGTCATCTTCCGGGGAGGCACACAGACAGATGTGCCCTGCTACTCCCCCGTCGTCACGGTGGCACACACCGAAATCGTTTGCGATGTTCCCCCGGGGGTGGGCTTCGAGCTGACTCCAGTTGTGACCGTGGCAGAGGTTACGTCGGCAGTTGGTACAAACACCGGATGGCTTACATATGACGGCCCCACTGTGACCAGCGTCTCGTCACCCACGACCGGCCCCTTTGGCTGGAACGAAACGTATGGTCCGCTGCTTAATGTGTCAGGCACGGTTATAAACTTCTCGGGCACCAACGGAAACTGGATCACCATCACGGGCAGCAACTTTGGGCCCGCCGGCTATTTTTACAGCTCGTACACCGACCGTGACAACGACAGTCCCGGCAAGGTGTTTATTGGCGGCGACGAGGGTATCGGCCTCGACTGCGACGACGCCGTGGTGACTGTTTACAACAGCGAAATCCAGTGCCTGCTCAACCACGCTGGCGCTGGAAACAACTATGATGTGTTTTTTACTATTTTGGGGCAGGACTCGTTTGGAAACCGGGGAAACGGGGGTGGCGGGCAAGGAGCCTACAGTTACCAGCCACCACGCGTTACTTCAGTCAACCAAGTAAGCTTTCTTGGAGGGTCCGTCATTACGTTGACCGGTACCAATTTCGGCCCCTCTTTCGCGGATCTGAACATCGCGGACGTCCTTCCTCTCGAGTGGAACCTCGACGATAGAAACTACCAAGCGCCTGCGGTATCGGTGGGTGTGTTCAATGCGACACTCTGCAACATAACTGTCGCACATCTGGAGATTCAGTGTTTCGCGCCCGAGTACACCGGTCAGCCGTCAATACGAAACCTTCCGCTCGTGGTTGAGGTCGAGGATCAAAATGCGACTTTCACCTACAGCTACCTCGGCCCCAGCATTATCAGCGTCTCGCCCGTCTCCTTTTTCGGCGGGAAGGTCACCGTGACGGGGCAAAATTTTGGTTCGTTCGCTGGAAACATCGAATCGATAATTGTGGGCGGAGAGGTGCAAATCCTAAGCGAGGCGCTGCCGTCCATTCCGGTGGCCGACACCCAGATCGTGTTCACGGCGAGGCCGTCGACTATCGGCGAGTCCAAGGATCTACTAATCACAATTAAGGGTGTAAACACGGGTACCTCTGGCGTAGGCTCCGTCTTGTTTCAGGGCCCGCAGGTGTACAGCGCCAGCGGCGGCAGCACGGCGGGTGGCGTGGTGACTATCACGGGGGCCAACTTTGGGCCGCCGGGGACGGCCAACGTCCAGCAGGTCAGCATCGCGGACAAGCTGTGCATCAACCCAACCGTCACCACCACCACCACCATCACCTGTAATGTGGAGCCCGGCACCGGCTCTGGCTACGACGTCACCATAAAAGTGGGCGGCGTAGTGGGTATCGGGCCCGAGGTGTACGCCTACGCCAACCCACTCGTCACCACCGTCGACCCGCTCAATCCGCCGCCCGGCTCACGTGTTTCTCTGCTGGGTCGTAATTTTGGCCAGTTTGCCGCGCTGGTGAGTGTCAATATCTCAGGCCTTCCGTGCACGGACATCCGAGTGGTGACGCCCCACACCGCAATCTCTTGCATCACCCCGCTTGACACCGGCGGCGACCACGCGCTGCTGGTCACGGTGGACGGTCTGACCAGCGAACCTGGCGTTTACACTTACGCGTATCCCGTGGTTACTGATGTGACGAGTATTCCGCCCACCGGCAGCAACGTCACCATCCGCGGCGAAAACTTTGGCCCCGTCGGCTCGGACTTGTTTCCCAGCTCTCGTGGCGTCCTACTGGGCAACACGGAGTGCTACTACCCATACGTGCGCGAGTACGGCGTGAGCATCACCTGCGTTGTGCCCGAGGCGCTCACCATCGGTAACGGCGGCCTGTGGGTCGAGGAGGATCTGTGCTGCGATGGTATCGTGCCCGTCCTGGTTACCATTGACGGGCTGACCTCGCCAGTTCCCGGCAACTTTTCTTTCCTTCCGCCCGAGCTGCACAGCTTCAGTCCCATGTTTGGGCGCAGCGGTGACCGGTTGACGCTGCGCGGCCAACACTTCGGTGTAACCCGGTCGCAGCTGAAGGTCACAATCAACGACAGGGAGGTGACGCGATACTTTGCGTTTCAGACCAACTCGGTGGGGGTGGAGGTCCCTCCCGGCGCGGGTGGCAACCTCACCGTGCGCGTGTTTATGGCCAACCGCGAGGCGACATACGTATTTCTGGAGCACCCCAACAACTTCACCTACCTCGGCCCCACGTTCATCGTTCCAGCTTCTCGGCCCGGAGTCCCCGCACCCACCAAAGGCGGGATGACCACAATCGCCGGCAACAACCTGGGCCCGCTGGGCTCCAGCAGCCACATCGACTACATCAACCTCACGGACCCTCGCACGGGCGCGGTCCAGGCGTGCGTCGACCCGGTTGTGACGGTGGACGACCTGGCTGTGAACTGCACGGTTGGACCCGGGATAGGCGGGGGCTGGGACATCAGTATGTCGATAATGGGGCAGGAAGACGACGGGAGCGGCGCGGGCAAGTGGCAGTACCAGAGCCCCTCCGTCACGAGTGTCTCGCCGCGGACGGCGAGCCCAGGCACGACAATTTTTGTGGAGGGCGAAAACTTTGGGCTGGACACCAAAAACATAAGTATATCCGTCGTTGGCCCGGGCGACAGCGAGGCCTGTTTGGGCGTCGTTTGTCGGATCTCGCGGTTGAGCGTGCCGCACAGGCAGGTGGTGTGTGTTGTGCCGGACAGTGCGGGGGAGAATTTGGACATCATCGTGGAGGTCGCGGGTCTTCGGAGCAATGCGACCGACGCCAGCGATTTCTCTTATCAAAACCCCATCATAACCTCGGTCACCCCCGCGCCGACGCAGGGCGGAGTGGTGACCATCTTTGGGCAGGGCTTTGGCCCCGATGGTGAGTGTTACAAGCCCTACATTGACTCGATCGAACTCGGGGACGATTTGTGCACGGATGCGCTCGTGATTCGGCCCAACGCGATGACCTGCGTGGCGCCCCCGGGCGTCGGTGATAACTACGATGCGGTCGTCACTCTACGGGGCTCCTCCTCCAGGAACACCGGCTTCGGCCTCTTCAGATACGCCAACCCCAACATCACGGGTGTTGTGCCCCCGCCCACCGTCGGCGGCGAGCTGACCATCAACGGCGAGAACTTTGGGCCGGAGACAGTGGACGGGGAGGACGTGCCGCTGGTGGTGGTGTGGCGGGATCAGGAGGAGGTTTCGTTTGGGCAGGTGCAGGTGGTTCGCAGCGAGAAAGTGGTCACTGAGTGTGGCGTGTCTGTCGCGCACTCGGTCATCACCTGCACAATTTCGGAGGGCATTGGCGCCAACTACAGCGCGAATGTCACCGTCGCGGGCCTGGGCAGCCGTGACACCGGGCTGCGCGCGGTGAGCTACGCCATCCCGGTTGTGGAGAGTGTGAGCCCGCAGATCCAGTCGGAGGTGGGGCCGACGACCATCACCATCACGGGTCGCAACTTTGGGAGCCCCGCCTACATTGATCAGATCCGGGTGTTTGTGGACACCTACGAGGTGGACCGCACCACGCTGCGCCTCTGGCCCCTGCAGCCATTCAACCTTTACGAGCTGACCGGCCGTGCGCCCCCCG
Source organism: Tetraselmis chui (assembly GCA_026401115.1). Classification (NCBI taxonomy): domain Eukaryota; kingdom Viridiplantae; phylum Chlorophyta; class Chlorodendrophyceae; order Chlorodendrales; family Chlorodendraceae; genus Tetraselmis; species Tetraselmis chui. The sequence goes on from JAPMLY010000648.1 coordinate 130,676, forward strand.
GCGCCGGCATAAACCTCCCGATCTACGTTCACGTGGGCGGCCTGGTGAACGAAGCCAACCACGTCAACGGTTGGTTCTCCTACACCTCCCCCGCCATCGTTTCCGTGGACCCCGTCCCGACGCAGGGCGGCATCGCCACCATCACGGGCGTAAACTTTGGACCGCTCAACACGGAGGTGCACAGCGTGGTGCTCGGCAGCGCGCCCTGTACGGACGCGCGCGTGACGGCGGAGGACACGGAGATTCAATGCCTGGCTCCCCCGGGTGTTGGTGGCAGCATCGACATCCGTCTCAAGATAAACACGGACGCAGAAACGGACTCGCTGGACAGCGGGCGAGGTAAGTTTAGGTACCGCTGCCCTCTCGTCACGGCCGTGAGTTACAGTCCCCCGCCGACGGTGTGCGCCGATGGCCGCTGCGCGGAGGGCCCCACCGGCCAAAAGGTGACCATCTATGGTAACAACTTTGGTGGCAACCTGTCCAGCATCCACGTCGGGCTGCTGTCGCCGGAGACGAGCGAAGAGGCGCTGCGAGAGGGGGACTATGTGTTGTGGGAGCTGCTAGACCTGGAATACCACCCCGACGTTCCGCTGCAGCCTAACCCTAACGGCCTATACACCCTGCGTGCCGGCATCCCCGTGGGCCACTCACGCGATAGGCTGGTGGTGGTTGCAGCCGGCAACCAGGACAACCTGATGCGGTGCGAGCAGCCGCTGGACGTGGACGAGCTAATCGAGACGCCGGGGAGGTACGCGCAGATGATGTTCAGCTACACTCGGCCGGACATTTTGTCGACCACCTCGGCGCCTACCGCCGGCGGGCGGATAACGATTTTTGGGAACGGGTTTGGACCGGTGGGGCGGGACGGCGTGTCCCGGGTACTGGTGGAGAGCTGGCACGCGCCGCCGCGTCAGATCCTGTGCGAGAACTTCAACGTCACGGTCTCCAACGTCGCGCTTGAGTGCGACCTGGGTGCGGGAGAGGGTGGGCAACTGAATGTGTGGATGATGGTGGGCGGGCAGCAGAGCGGGCTGATCCGGGTTTACAGCTACCAGCCGCCCCGGCTACTCGCGATCAACCCGAGCACGGTGGAGCCGGGCATGTTTGTGACGCTGTCGGGTGAGAATCTGGGGTCGGAGCCCTCGCTGATCGCGGTGGATGTTTACGACCGGCTCGGGCGCCTCCTCTTCGGCGCCCCCACCGAAAACCTCACCCTCTCCACTCCCCACTCCCAGATGCTCTTTCCCGTCCCGTACGGCGCGGGCGTGCAGCGTTCGTTTGTCGTCAAACTCCCCGCGCCCGTCGGTGTCGCGGTCCCCCCGCGCAACGTCCAGTCCAGCGGGAGCGACCCCGAGTCAGAGCTCTTTTTCAGCTACGTCGCACCTGTGATCACCGATGTTAGCCCGGCGCCCACGGCCGGCGGGACCGTCACCATCACGGGGAGTGGGTTCGGGTCGGCGCGAGACGACCGGCTGTCGGTGCAGACGGTGCTGCTCGGCTCCGACGTCTGCACCAACGCCAACGTGACGGTGGATGGGGTCGAGTTTATTTGCGAGATGCCGCCAGGGAGCGGCGGCGGCTACGACGCCTTTGTGACGGTGGACGGGCAGGACTCGGAGTTTACGTTTGGGGCGTTTTCGTATGCGTCTCCGCGCGTCGACACCGTTTCGCCAGAGCTTGCCTCCGGGGGCTCCACCGTCACGTTGGCGGGCGACAACTTTGGGATCGACACGCGCGCGATTGGGGTGCGGCTCGGCGGCGAGCTATGCAGCGAGGTCGTCCTGCTGGAGCTACACACCCTCATGACATGTCGGGTACCGCTGGGCGTGAGCGGGCGCGACGTGGCGGTGGTTGTGACGGTGAATGGGGTGGCGAACAACGCCACCGCTGCGCCCACCTTCACGTACTCATACCTCGGCTGCACCAATCCTATCGCGGAGAACTACAACTCGGCCGCAACCGAGGACGACGGTACCTGTATTATCGCGGGCTGCACCGACGAGGGCGCGGCCAACTACAACCCACTTGCTAACCTGGCTGACGACAGCTGCATCCGCGAAGACGGCATCATTCGCCTCCGCTTCGACCTCGACTTTGCCGTCTACCTCACCAATACGAGTCGCTACAACACGACCGTGCTGGAATACGTCGCGAATAATCTGGGTCTTCCCATCGGTACCCCCCGCCTGGAGGTGCGTAACGCGGAACCGGGCTCCACCATCTTTTACATCGCTATCCTGGACGACCCGGAAGCGACGGGGGCGCGGAACGACGAGCTCGCGGCGCAGCTGCAGCGGCTGGTGGTGGCGAACGAGTGGGCGCACGATAAAGTGGAGCTGGGCAGTTTGCTGGAGGTCATCATGCCCGACGGCAGCCGAATTATCACCAAGGATAGCGAGCCCCGCGTGAGCGTCGGTTCCATCGTCGGCATCGTCATCGGGGGCGTCATCCTGGTGCTGTGGGCCGTCTTTTGGCGCCGCATCCTGCGGTGGTGCGCCGGAAAGTGCGGGTCGGGGGGCGACGAGAAGGACGACCTCGTGGAAGCCGCGATCTACAACAACAGCCTGTACAAGCAGACGGCGACGACATCGAGCAGCGGTGTCGGCGGTACGAGGATGCCCGCCTCGCTGCAGAGCCCCACCACCGTCCCGTACGGTGGTCGCCAGATTGTGCCCTATGGGGGCGGACAGTACGTGCAGCTGAACAAGGACTCGCAGTAGCTAGCAGCAGTCGTCGTCGTCGTCGTCGTCGTCGACCTGACATATCAGTATACTGCCAGGTAATAATTGGAGTCGCGATGCAGCAAGTTTCAGTAAGCAAGTATACCGCTAATGAGGACGGCTGTAGGCTGAGTCTTTGTGAACGCAGTATTGGCGAACCGGCGATAGCAGTTTGTTTGGGCGGGCGAAAACAAGGCGTGGCTAGAGCATCATTTTTATTTATTTTGCCCTGCTCGTGGGCATAGAGACCAACGCCGGCTGTGGGGGAACCGCCCTTTGCACGCGATCAGAGCGAAACAAGAATATCATCAACTGCATGCGTTCTTTCGGTCATCTCTTGTCCTTTTGTTTTTAATGCTATTGGTTCCCACCATTCTAACACAAATGAGTATGTCTGGTGCAAAAAAATAAAGGGACTTGTTGTGTCCAGCAGCTTCATGAAGAGGTGCGATTGACATTTCGACACAGTTCCAAAATAATTATTAACTTATTATGACAATGCGTATTAGTAGGAGCCCCATAATTACTTGGCATTTCAGGACACATTTGTGGCGGTTAGCCTCTGAAAGCTAAACGCTAACACAAATTATGTTCTAGTCTGTCTAGTTCTGTTGTTGCAAGATGGCAATTGATGTTGTCGAGAGGCAATTGATGAGAGATGTCTCACTGCTGTACTTGGGCAGTAGTTAGTGTAAGTGAACAAAGGAATTGTTAAAAGGTTCTGTCACCTCCCTCTACTGCACTGGGCTTAAATAGGTTTCAGCCCAGACTAATCACGCCTGCAAGCTACGCTTACGTGTCAGGCGTTGGTGCTCCTCAACCGTCGTCATTCGCCTCGAGATGCGGCCTGCCTAGCATTGGGTCTCACGACGCGGCTCCTTCTGCATTGGAGAGCTCGCTCTGGCGCGTCATCTGGCTGGTTAGATTAATTATGCATATCTGTACGTACCGGGAGGTACTGGTCGTACTGTAGCATCAGCACCATTACACTATTGCAGTAGCGACGTACCCACGAGTATACGTCCATCCTGTGGAAAAGCACGAATTGATATCCGTAACGAGTACCTGTACAATGTCTTGCAATGTACTGTTGCAGGACTGTACTCGTCACACTCGTACCCTCCCCCTCTTGACAGATCAATGAGGCCGCCGCGAGGCAGACCTCCGTGGTTCTTGGCTCCTTTACTGAAGCAGTTACTGGGACTCAGGAATGCGCGCTGGGTGAGCGTGCATAAAGTCAATGTACGCCTGAGTCTTGGCGAACTTGCGCCATTGGGGTGTCTCCAAGAAATCTTGTAACGCAATTGTTCGATGCACCTCGTTCAACCGGTGCCAGACGGGTGGAATGTCGTCATCACTGAAGTGCGTCATGAAGAGCAAATATTTGCCTCGTCGCCCAGGTAGCGACTTGATGCACACAGTAGAAATGTGTGAGACGTCAAACTCCTCATCGTCTCCTTCAGGTACAGTCACAGGAACAGCTGGTCGTAGTGGAGCAGTAGAGCAGGGTCGTAAGTTATTAACGTGGAACACAGGGTGTAAGCGTACTGTCGCTGGTAGTTTCAATCTGTAAATGTGTTTTCCAATCTGCTCCTCCACTGAAAAAGGGCCGAGCTGTCTGTCTCTGAGTTTCCTGTTTGGTTGTCCTCGTAGAAAAAGATTTGTTGTGACGACTGACACCTTGTCTCCCTTAGCGAAGTGTGGCGCTGTAGACGGTTCTGTGCGTGCTTGCATCTCGTCCTTATGTAGCTGTAACACTGAGCGTACCAAGCTGTGTACTTCCTGTAACAATCTTAACCGTTCTGTTGCGTCTTGCGAAATTGGAATTGATGGTCGCATGCTGAAGAGTAGGTCAGGAGGCTCCTCAGGAGAAAAGCCAAAGTTAGCCTCGAACGGCGTGTGCTCAATTCCGAGTGCACGCGAAGCGTTGTACGCAAACTCCACTTGCGGTAAAAGTGTCGACCATCTGTTTCTGGGTGTCGGCTGGTAGACATGTTCAGTCGCGTTCCAAGGCGTCTCCAAAGTGTCTGCCAGAAAGCGCTGACAAATTTCGGGTCGCGGTCGCTGATCAGCACACGGGGTAGTCCATGTAAGCGGTAGACTCCCTGTAAAAACAAAGTAGCAGTTTCTTCGGCAGTAATCGACTCTGTACATGGCAGAAAATGGGCCATTCGAGTTAGATGGTCTACTACAATCAGCACACTGTTAAAGCCGTTGCTCTCAGGCAAGTGTGTCAGGTAGTCAAGACCAACTGTGTGCCACGGTCTGGGTGGAACAGGTAATGGGTAAAGAGTCGCAGCCATCTGCGGTCGAATCTTCGCTCGTCGGCACACGACGCAGCGTTCACAAAAATCTTTCACGTCTTGGCGGATTCGTTTTCCACCAGAATCTGTCGAGTGCTTTAGCAAGAGTGCTAGCAACTCCTCTGTGACCAGCTGACGAACTTTCGTGCAGCTCTGCGATCAATCTCAGTCGGAGCTCAGAGTTCTGTGGAATACAGAGGCGATTGAGACGCCAAAAGTACCCGTCTCTGGCTTCTATCCGGCTGTCTCTTGTCCACTCACCATCGTCCCCATAAAACGAATCTCGTGAGAACCCCTCGCGAATGAGATCAGCGAACTCAGGGCTCAGCTGCAACGCGTCAACAGTCAGTGAATTTAACTGTGCGTCTTCAAACAGCAGCTGGGACTTCCGTCGTAATTCTCGATCTGACGGAACCTCGCCATCCCAAAATAAGGGTACTGTGGCTTGAGGTACGAAGTCTGGACGCCGGCTTAACGGGTCAGCTTCGTTCAGAGCTCCCTTGCGATATGCAAGTGTCATCGAGCCCACAAACGGTTGCAAATCCCGCAGGTATCTTGCTTGCCGCTTGTTCAGCCTGTTGTTCGGTTGCCTGAGCAGATGTCGCAGTGTGTCGTGGTCTGTTACGACAAGGAACTTAGAACAGCCTTCAAGATAGCACCTCCAATGCTTGACAGCTTCGCATACAGCCAAAGCTTCTAAGTCGTACGCAGAGTAAGTGTTACCACGCTCAGCTAGATTCAGCTTACGCGCCCAGTAAGAGACTGGTTGAAGACCGCCTCCTTGGTCTTGCAACAGGACTGCTGCAATCCCCACTGTTGAAGCATCTGTAGCTACGGTGAACGTCGCGTCCGAGCTGACCTCCGGAAGGATCAGGCATGGCGCGGAAATGAGCCGTAACTTGAGAGTCTCGAAGGCTTCCAAACAGGCAGGCGTCAGCGTAACCTTTTGTGGCTAGGACTTCCGCAGTAAGTCCGTCAATGGAGCCGTAAGGTCGCTAAAATGGTGTATAAATCTCGCATAGAAGTTGCAGAACTGTACGAAACTGCGAACCTCCTTCTGCGTCTTGGGCACTGGCCAGTCTGCAACGGCCTCGACTTTCTTTGTGGAAACCGAAATTTTCCCGGCTGACACAGTGTAGCCCAGATACTCCATTTCTTGCAATCCGAAGAAGCATTTCTTAAGGCGTAATTTCAGCCCTTCCTCCTTGAATCGCTGTAGCACTAAACGCAGGTGTTCCAGGTGCTCTTCCAGAGTTCGACTGTAGATACAGACGTCGTCGAGGTAGACTGTCACGAACTTATGTAAAAAGTCGCGAAGAATGTCGTTCATCATCCTCTGAAATGTAGCTGGTGCGTTGCACAGTCCAAACGGCATGGCGACCCATTCCATTAAGCCATCAGGGGTCTGAAAAGCCGTTTTGTGAACGTCTTGATCACGCACTCGAACTTGCCAGAATCCAGAAGCGAGGTCGAGGTGTGTGTAAAAATTCGCGTCCTTAAGTTCGTCCAGGGTGTCATCCACACGCGGTAGCGGGTAAGCATCTTTACGCGTAACCTCGTTAAGACCGCGGTAGTCAATGCACAGACGTAGCGAGCCATCAGCCTTTCGCACAAAAAGAATTGGCGAGCCGAACTCACTGTAGCTGGGGCGTATCAACCCAGCTTCCACTGCGTCTTTAAGCTGTCGATTAAGTTCAGCGCGCTCTGCGGGTGACAATCTGTTTAGACGTTGACGTCGCATCGGGCCAGTTGTGTCAATGGGATGATCCCACTGTCGGCTTACTGGCGGAGAGTCGACAGGTTGCAGTAACTCCGGGAAGTCTTCAAAAAGTAACGACCGGAAGTTGTCACGTTGTTCTGTTGTTAGTTCCTCTCCAGTGTGAAAGTCCGTTGATTGGTCGGCAGCTGACGTAAGTTCAATGACGTAAAAATCAGCATGACGTCCTCTGCTGCGGCGCGTCTTGCGCATGAGCTTCTGAACTTTCGTAGATGACAGTAGCAGACACTCAGGGCGTCGTTCCTCGAGTGTAGTCTCCACAGCTGTACCGTCCATCAGTGTAAAAATTCTGGTTGTACCAAATTGTAAAGAGGCATGTTCGTCATCAAGCCATGGTAAACCCAGGATTAAATCAGCTGTACGTAAATCACGTAAAACGTAGAAAGTCCGTTGAAACTCGTGTCGAGCCAGCTCAAAAGTGACGTCGCAAACTGTCGTAGAAGTCACTCGTTGTCCATTAGCGAGTCGAACTGGAGTTTTACTCGCAGACTTCCGAGTCTGTAAAGCAAAGCGTCGTACAAAGTCCTCTGACACAAAATCAAGTGTCGCAGCGCAGTCCACTAATCCAGAAATTTGGTGTCCGCCATCAGGAGTTTTCATAGTCAGCTCAGTTCGAATTAACGGGCGAGCTTCCGTGAGGTCGGTCAGTAGTGCTGTAGCTGGCGAGGAAAATTGTTGCAGCGTAGCGATGGACTGTTCCGAGTCATCTGTTGGTACAGGTACCGAGTCGGGTTGATCAGGTGCTGTAGATTCCGGTGAGTCGTAAAAAGCACAATCTGCGTCAACTAACCACAGCTGTACAGGCCAAGGGGCTGGAGCAACCACCTCCTGTTGCGTTGGGTTCTCCAGTGACTGACGTGTAAAAAGCTGTGTCCTTGCTGGGAATTCTTGATAAAGTTTCCAGTGCTTAGTCACCTGAGTAAATTTCGCCCACTTCGGTAGTACAAATACAGCCATCGTAGATGTCGGAGATGTTCGACGACAATCCTCAAAATGCTGCGCAATCTGCTCAGCTAACTCCCAGGGTGGGTTGATGAACATCCGTTCTCCTGTCAAGTCTCTGTCTAGAATCGAGTCACTCGGCGAACAGTGAGGTAAGTCACCGTGCGAGTTTAGACCTTCATCATCAGCACATCCCTCCAACGTGAAGTTGAATCGTGCATGCAGAGGGTCAAAGACTGAGTCAACCAGTTTCCAATCAACTGAACGTCTGGTTACAAGTTTACGACTCTGTCTCTGCTTAGTCTGACGACGACGACCTGCTACTTGCGTTACAGGTGTCGCAACTGTAGTCGATGGAGATGCCGAAGGTGTATCGACGACCTCTGTCGCTAACAGTGTCTCAGAATGAACAGTAGATGTAGCCGGCTGCTCCAGTTCATTTGTAGAACAGCCTTGCCACCATCATTGCTTCTTAGGTTGCATCGGTGCCTTGCCTTTGAACTCCGGGCATTGGAACAAACGATGTCCCTTCTTGTGGCACTTGAAGCATAGTCCCTCGTCCATGTGTCGCTTGCGCTCCTCAGCTGTCATTGCATTTGCAAGCGAATTAAAATCTTCACGACCAGATGTCTGACCGCGTCCACCATTGTTTCCACCTCCACGTCCACGTCCGCGGCCACGTCCACGGCCACCCTTGTTACGTTTCCAGACGTTAGAGGCTTCCTCAAGAGGGTCCTCAATGTTACGCTTGCGTGTAGGCTGGGCAGATGGTCCAGCAGCAGACTTCGCATTGCCCAGTTCCGGCGAATCTGTCACGACGTTATTCAAAAAGTTTTGCAGCTCCACTAGCGTAGTCCGATATCCTAGTTGAGCTCGGTGTGACTTAGCCAGTTTCTTGAGCGCATCGCTTGCCAGGCCATTAATGAAGCGTACACATTGCACTTCAGCTGTCAGGTCTTGACGAGACCGACGTAAGTAGTCGTTGTACTGTTTAGTGTAAAGCGCGTAACTCATCGTGTTGCTCTGCATAAAGTTCATCAAAGCGTTAATCGCATCGTCCTGAATGTTCGGAAGAAACGTCGACTTGCGTAACTCCTCAACAAGCTCGTTGTACGTAGACGGAATTGGAGGCTGATTTTTCCGGTTCAACCACCATCCACCAAGGTGTCCAGAAAACTGTGAAGTAACCCAGAACACTGCATCGTACGAGTTAGCCGTAATTCCAAGCATTATAAAACGCTGAGGCTGCGCTTCAAGCCAATCCTCCAGAACATTAGGTACCAGCCCATTCTGGTACGGTGAAGTAATAGCAGCCTTACGCTGAGTCTCCGTAAGAGTCACAGATAGTCCAGCCAAGTTGTGGGTAGGCATCGGCATTCCCACTCGTAAATCTGTAGGCCCTACTCCAGTCAGTCGGTTGATGTGTCCATCAGTCAGCAGCCAGACATAACCAGAGTCGACCGTCGTAAACCGGGGGTACATGTGGAACTGTCTCGGGATAGACGTGTCGTCTTGCATGACTGGAACATGTTGTGTCATTGCTCGATAAAAAGATTCCCACTGAGCCACGTAACCAAAGTGAAGTAATTCACTCTTGTGCTTCTTAGCACGAAGTAACCCAGTCTGTGCAGGCGTAAGTGTCAGACCGTCAATGTTGATGGATTCCGGGACGACGTAAGTGCCATCCGGATTAACTGTCGACTGTTCCAAAACAACCTGCTCGACCTGAGCAGGTGTACGTAAGTTGCTCGTAGCAAACAGGACAGGAATAGACGCCGAGTACACGTAAACAAGCTGTCGTCCTTGAGGTAGTGTAACGTTAACAGGTTCACCACTCAACAGCGTCAAATCATCCGATGTCAGAACAAGACCGGTCTCCTCGTGTAACTCGCGAATAGCAGCGTCGACAGGCTCTTCATTAGGTAAGACAGAGCCAGCTGGGAACCAAGTTTTACCAGAACGAGGCTCACGCTGAAACACCAACTTCAAATCCGACGATTTAGTTCCTCCGACGTGAATTATCAAAACCACGTAATGTCCGGGTCCTAGAGAAGCCATCTCAACTCAATCAAACAACGTCGAGCAGATCAACAAGCGACGAAAGCGTGCGTCGACCAAAGAGCTCCGAAACCAGTGTGGCGGTTAGCCTCTGAAAGCTAAACGCTAACACAAATTATGTTCTAGTCTGTCTAGTTCTGTTGTTGCAAGATGGCAATTGATGTTGTCGAGAGGCAATTGATGAGAGATGTCTCACTGCTGTACTTGGGCAGTAGTTAGTGTAAGTGAACAAAGGAATTGTTAAAAGGTTCTGTCACCTCCCTCTACTGCACTGGGCTTAAATAGGTTTCAGCCCAGACTAATCACGCCTGCAAGCTACGCTTACGTGTCAGGCGTTGGTGCTCCTCAACCGTCGTCATTCGCCTCGAGATGCGGCCTGCCTAGCATTGGGTCTCACGACGCGGCTCCTTCTGCATTGGAGAGCTCGCTCTGGCGCGTCATCTGGCTGGTTAGATTAATTATGCATATCTGTACGTACCGGGAGGTACTGGTCGTACTGTAGCATCAGCACCATTACAATATTGCAGTAGCGACGTACCCACGAGTATACGTCCATCCTGTGGAAAAGCACGAATTGATATCCGTAACGAGTACCTGTACAATGTCTTGCAATGTACTGTTGCAGGACTGTACTCGTCACACATTTCTATGCTCATTATTTTTGTTTTTGTTAAATAGTTCATTCATCTATATTTTTTTTGTTTGGCTTTTTTAATAGTTTTTTGTTCTTGTTTTCAAATTGAGTCTGTTCGGACTCGTCTCACAATAAACGCGGTTTGAAAATATGAATATTATGGTTGTGAATTTTTTGGGGTACCCGATAGCATGCATGATGCAATGTCACACGCCATCCCAATTCCATTCAACACTTCCAAGTCCTAATTATACACGACAAGCATAAGTGAGTTGTAGTCGCTTTTTGCCGGCCAGTCGTCGAATAATGTACGCTAAGCGTGCTAGAATATGTCCCTGTATTTCTCTGGGCCCAGGATCCAATTGGAGTGTTTGATAATAATCTTCATCGGCCTATCAAACGCAAACAAACCCCATCTGCGTTGCTGGTATGCGCCGGTTTCGTTGAATGCTACCGCCTCGTACTACCACGCTACGGCAGCAAATACCACGATGACAAAACCGCAATAATAACAGGACGGTGACTGCTACGGGTAGCGGCATGGAATGTATTTTGTTGCCACTCGCGCAAAAGTGAATTATACCAACGAGCAAGACATGGGAGGCAAGAAGTATGGGGGTTGATTTGTATTTTACAAGGAACGCATCGCGTGAATTTTGGCAATTGTATTTCGAATCTACATAATTAGGGACTTAAGAAACGCACAGGACTCCGCGACGGGTGTAGTAAAATATGAGGAAACGCTCTCATGAATTCCAAAACAGACAAAATTCATGTATTGAATTACAAGACGCATAATAGGTACGAGCACAAGGAAACGTGGGCAAACCAAGAGCGCAAGAGGGTCACGGAATTCAAAACACGGCAAAGGGAAGCATCGGTTATTTCGAATGATTTATGTACGCTACTAGCGCCAATATCACCCGCTCAGCCAGTCCGATCTTTCTTCCAAGACGAGATACTCCTCAGTACCGTATCATTTTGGGGATGGGGTATATGTATATATCATGATCGAATGGCGGCGAAGAGAGTACGGCCATATCAGCGGTGGGTTGAAGGTGTTGGAGCTGGCGGGGGACAACCGAGAAGCAACGCCATGGAATAGCGCTCTCCATGTCGCTAGCCGTGGACATGCCATGTGACCTTCATGCCTCCCCGGGGGGCGAGGCACGACGCGGGGCATACGGAAGGACAGTCAAAGTCGGAGAAGCGACCCGGTTTGGCGGCGGCAATCCTCTAAGGCTAGGGATCACCCGGATTTTCTCGATGTTGATGGTAGTGATGGTACGGCTTCTCGATGTTGATGGGAGTGATAGTTTAATTTTCCGATGTGGAATGACAGTGATAATGCAAATACCGATAATTGCCATCGCGATAATTATTCTAGTCGATGATTGATGGGGACTCGCACTGACATGGGATGTATTGATGGCAACGATGTGCAAAGGCAAATACATTACCGGCTGATATTTTGGTTACATGAATTATTGCTATCAGCGATAATTATCGACATCGACATTGCCTTCGGCGCCAACTATCATCATCAACATCAGCATGTTCGATGTCGTCATCTTTAACATTGCCATCAATAAATCAACCGTGCACACACATATAGCAGATCCACAAAGTAATACAATCTCCTACAGGTTGGTGTTACGTATCCCATACAATCTATCCCATACAAAGTGGCAAACCCTCAATTCCCACACCCCACTCTTCCCAATGCGAACGTGCTCAAGCATTTCGCATTGGGGTTTTGGCAGCACGCCATGCCCTCGTTGGCATGACGCAAAAAAGGTAGTCAGCGGGGTGCAGTCCTATCATCGGGAGAAAAATGGGAAATGACAAGCATTAAAATCTTTCGGCAAATGTGCGATTACAGTTTCGTTTTTCAATGAATATCATATTTTAACAATCTTTCTGTGTGCCTAATAAATGATCCATATGTTGTCGTTCTAGGACATTCTAATTACTTCTAAACTGTAATTTTTAAGTACTTCTAAACTTCTAAAGACTAAATAAGAAGTTCTTCAGCTTCTTCAACTTCACTCTTGATCTTCGCGAGTCTCCAAGCTTCGTGTCACCTGACGACAAGACATAAATCAATTAACAAGCAAATGTCACAACATGGACGGATAAGAACAATTACGAACTAACAACACACTGACATGCGCAACATCACAACATACATAATAAGCAACCACCTCATTTTCACTTAAGTAAAACGACAAAAATTGCGCCAAAATGACAAATTTCTTTTAAGAAATTGTAGTGGATATCACCAAGCAGATGAACATGGAGAGACCCCATAGGTTTAACCATGAGAGAAATGAGGCATGCAAAAGCACCGCCCACATAAATTATACTGTCCGAAAACGGAGCAAACATCATATTGAGCACAGTTTGGGCAGCAAATAACCACTTTACCATGTCAACAATACTGCTTAATACCATTACCCACAGCATCACAAAGACGATTCTCAGCTTAATCAACAAGATGGGTGGACAATCGTCCCGATCGTCCCGATCCAACAAAACACAAACCGCAGTTCAATGAGTATGAAACAAATAATTATGTAATAAGGAGTCAATTCATATGATAAATCCGACAACCGACTACTGAGGGTAATGGATGCGTACCGTTAAAAATTACAGACGGGTCTTAAAGATGTTGGCACCTATCTGACGATGGTCACCTACCCTCACGAGTTGAAGCATGCTCGTTACAAGGCTACGGTGGGAGATCCGTGTCGAAACTTTGTACTTTGCACCTAATAACAAAATAAAGAACATCTCAGCCATCGCATTTCGGCATGGACGTTGGACAATCAGGTGGGAATATTTCAACGCGACCACTGACATACTTGAATGCACAAGGAGGAGGGGGGGGGCGGGGGGGACGCAAGTTGCGGACATACCTTTGGGGCTTGGTCTTTATATTAGCCGACTTCCCGACTAGCTCTTGCTTTCCGGTTCGCGACGAGTACCTGCGCATAAAACGTGTTTGCACACATCGCACTAAATAAATTGATACGTGCAAGCACAAGCAAGGATAAGCGAGCAGCAGACTAGAGCTACCACCTCTAAGTAACGAAAACTTGGAGCGGCGAGAAGAAGTGGTGATGGGCGCAAAAAACACTCCACCGGATCGTTTATTCCCGTATTTTACTGCATACCTAGATAAGCGAGCAGAGTGACAATTGCAAGCTAACGAGGGAGGAGTTAGTTGCCCCGACAAAACAGCACTTGGATAAAGTCGTTGTAACGGAGCAGGGTACATTATCTTGTCAACGGTCGGCGATCGGACACAGCGCGCTGCGCCGCTGAAATACAGGTTTACGGTAGTGTGGCGAAACAAAACTTTGTAGATGCACTTACCTCGCAGCTTCGCCGGGCAGCATCAAGGTTGAATAGCAAGAAACATTGTCAATCGCCGAATGATATTATCGAGGTGGAGAGACTTGGACACATTGCAACCTGAAAGACAAGCACTGCGGCGGAAGTAGTGGCAGTCAAAACGCATAGCGATCGCGAAAGGACGTCAGAAATTTTGAAGTGTTTGCATAGTTTGCGGTCGCTATCCATATTAAATACATGCCACGAGCCGAGGAAAAGACGGTGACTGCGTGATTGGAGTGGGTGTTGCCTATGATCATCCATTACTTTGAATCAAATTGAAATTGAAATTGAAATTGTTTACAACATGTACCGTATGCGCCGGTTTTTCACCAAAAAGCCGGATGCGTCGGCTGCTGTCTCTGGGCCCTCCCAACTATGTCAAACAAGGAACTTACAAGTCAGGGCTAGACCGTGAACCACCTATGTCCAACCTCTCCAAGTGTGGTCGGGGTTTTACTCCCCCCCGGGGAGGGCTTTGAATCAATATATATTGAAATATTGATCCATGCCTCGATGCTTTTGTAGTATCAAAGATTTCATGTTGCCTCGTTGGCATCATGAGCAGACGAAAATACCGCCAGATGTGCGGGAATCCGAATCATCAAATAGTGATTAGCTGTCGGACGGTACGATCAACTTGCTGGATGACGATTGATGAGCCGATGAACAGACGCCCATTCGTGACAAGTGTCGTTTCCTAGCCGCACACAGTTGTCAATCATAGAAAATGTACGTAAAGTACTAGAGAAATGGCGCGAAGTGTAGCAAAGACACGCGCCTTTTCAGCAATCATATATCTGATTCAATGAATAAGAATGCATATTTCTGAAAAATCAAATGAACTACACAACACATGTAGTTGCAATTCAACAATAAATGAACGAAAATTATTGGAAAACATTAAATTTAAGTATGACATGTTTTTTTAAAATCTTATAGAATTATTGTATGACGCATTCTAATAAAACAATGATAAAACTTCTCAATGACATTGACGCAATGAAATATAACAATCATTGACATGAGTCTTGATTGTTTATAGTGGTTTATTTACCTGCATACGTTTAATTTCAAAATAATTCGGAACAGGCATATGAAAAAATTAGTACACAACGTGCAGTTGAAACTCAAGAAGGTTCAAGTACAAACAAGTAATGGTAAAAATGATTATAAGAAGTCCTATAGGAACAAGTAGTGGTAGGCGTAAGAGTCAGTATTATTGACATTTAGAACGACAATATCCCATATTGTGTATACGCGCTATAGTACTGAATTTGACTTTGAAAAAATATATATATCGGGAATTATCGATATAAATGGCACTCGTCGACTATAACTATCATGCGGCCATCAATGGTAAGGCCTCACCCATCACCACACCATCGATAGCACAGCGACTCCCATCATCATTCCATCGACTGCGGGCGAGTGAATTATTGTCATCCCCGATATCAAAAAACATAAACATTGCCATCCCCGATATTCATAAAGAG
Organism: Tetraselmis chui; assembly: GCA_026401115.1. Lineage (NCBI taxonomy): Eukaryota > Viridiplantae > Chlorophyta > Chlorodendrophyceae > Chlorodendrales > Chlorodendraceae > Tetraselmis > Tetraselmis chui. The sequence goes on from JAPMLY010000648.1 coordinate 146,002, forward strand.
TCATCGAGTTGCCATCAATGGCACATGTGTCCGTATCGGTGGCACCATCAGATGGCAATACTTGCTTGATGACAATAACATCGAAAAATCATCGATGGCTGATCCCTAGCCTTACAATCCTCAAGATCAACCGCCGCCGGCACGCCATGTACGGAGGGATTTGTGGAATCAAATATTGTCCGTGCCCGGCGTAGATATCTATGTTCGGCCCTACCGCACGGAGGCGCCCACCGGTGGCGGCCCCAGAGGGGGGTGCGCTCGCATGCCCGTCGTCACCTACCTCTACCTCTACGCGGTGGGCGATGGTAACCGTGTAGCCGTGCTATGCTTGACACGGTAGGGGGCTAAACGAGGTACCGGCAGCTGCGATCCGCGTGATTAACAACTGTCGGGAAGCCATGTACGGAGGGTTTTGGAAATCATGATATCCGTACCCGAGCACAAAGGTCCCCAGCTTGGCCCGTCCGATATGCTTTCTCAGGACTGAATACTCTCAGATACTCTCACAATAAGGAGGTGGGGGCGATGTCCGTGAAATACTTGTTGGCGAGGAGGGTACCGTCGGATCAGCAGACGGTGGGACGCGAGTGTTGGAGATGGTGTCGGACAACCGGGAAGCAGCGCCATGGAAGTGCGCTCGCTCGACGTCGATCATCACTCATGATGTCGATGGCACCCATCCAAGGCGGTGGAGCTCGACACCATCAGCCATGAGGAGAGCCGCGGCGAGAGAAGCGGCACGGTCTAGTGGCGCTGATTTTAGATCGGCCGCCGCCGAAAAAAACATGTACGGAGGGTTTCAGTTTAAACGTCCGCACCATGCATCTTTGAGGTTTGAGCCCCGACTTGACTTTCCTACCCATGCAACCTCTCCTCTCGTCGCTACCCACCATCGGCAAGAGTGCCTTAGTAGGCGGTGTGCTAGGGTTATCGTGAAAGCACACCGCCCGTATAAACCGCAAGGGGAGGGTACGGGCGGTATTTTACGGATCAGCCGGTGCCGGAAACGGCTAGCACCCGACCAAACAAGAGATACGCGACGGGAGGAGTGACAGACGGCAATCATTTGTGACTACGGTGTTCTCCCCCCTACTCCGAAGGGAGGGGGAAGCCTATGGTAGCAGGAAAGCTGCGACGGGAGGAGCGGCTATTATCTAGGAAGAAAGAGTTGGGGCTTTCGACGACCCGAGCGTGGGGGGTTTTCGCCTAGCTCCCCCCCCCCCCCCCCCCCCCCCCCCCCCCCCCCCCCCCCCCCCCACCCCCATATCTGGCAAGAATCGAGTCACACATGAGGCTAGGTCGGGTGGGCCCAACTCGACCATCACATGCTTACTAGCTAGGCTGATCAGCGCCCTCGAGCGGTGGGAGCGGGCCGCGCATCGTGGAGATAGCGACAATATTTTTATATATTCATTTTTTCGCATAGACCATGTTGAGGCATGTAGGATTACTTTGTATCATGTTATTAATGCTGACCGAGAGGGACAAGGAAACCCCCCGGCGTGAAACCCTAACCCAAAGTTCTAGATGGTAGTATTGGATACGCCCTGAGACACCAACCGATTTATCGGTACTTGTTACAAAAATCTGTTTTTGTAATTTCTGTTTCTATTCCTACCCCACGGATCTCCCTAAGTTTAGGGGTCAAGTGAATTTTGTCGATGTTGATGGTAGTGATATCTTGAAGCGTCGATGTTGATGGTACTCATATCTCGAAATATCGATATTGATGGTGTTGATATTGTGGGATGTTGACATCGATGGCATAATAAGAAGCCGATATTATCATCGCCGATGTATCGATATTTGGGACGATATATCAACATATTGGGCTTTGATGATCGATATCTTCTAAATGTTTTAATAATCAATGGCATTGATACTAGCACTATTGCCATCATGTCGATGTCGATGCCATAACCTAGCACATCGATGGCACCATCAACGGTGATGATGATACTATCGACGATGTATAGATGGCTGATCCCCGGCCTTAGATCTCATTTAGTTCCCTCAACATAGAATAAAAACGTATGCATGGATACGGGAGTGACTATCGTCATGCCTATGAATGACACAGGTTGGCCCATTGTTCTTTGGGGGAACGCGAAGCGGGCACTTGCGTACTTACGGCGCCGGATCTAAAGCAATCATGAATGAAGCAAAACCCAAGTATGGCGCAATGTGGCTGCCGACCCACGTCTCCAAGCATGGGGGATTAGTACACCTAAGTGACGAGGAGGATGGTTGCGACGGGGGGGGCACCGCGATTTGGCGGAGGCACCCCTCGGGGTCGGTCGCCGCCGGGAATCCCGGCATGGAGGGTTTTGGAATAATTTCCTTGCGCCGCGGCTCGTCGCCTCGTCGGATCCCGCTACGGTGACATGCCCTCCCTCTTTCGACGACCACAATCGTACGGCATATGTAATATCCAAAATTGCGGGCCCGGGGCAGCCCGAAGGCCCACACTCAAAACAAGGATTCTCAATGGACGTGCGAGTGGAAGGGGGTGATACCCGGGTGCCACTACAAAAATACCATGGGACATGATGGGGGAGGGGGGGGAAATCGAGCGCGGAGGAGGAGGAGGAGGCAAGAACGCCATTCAAGTACGTTTGCAAGTTTGTTTAGGACTCCTATCGCGTGCCCTCGTGACGGAGGGGGTCCCTAACAATGGTGGAGCAACGTCGAGAGGAGCGGCAGTGGCCTTGGAACGGGGCGTAATCGAGATGGGACGGCGGGATCGATGAGAGACAACGTAAGGATGGGTTGTCTACAAACTTTTCCCGTCCCATCATTGGCAAGACCGGATTTGCGCGGGAGCTGGACTAGGATGGCCCGTCGCCCCTCTCAAACGCCGACATACCTCGGCGCCGGTCGGCACCCCGGTTCAGTGGGTTCGTGAAGGTCTAGCCAATAACATCTTTCATTTTGTATTTTTTTACAAGAGCATTTGTTTTTATCTGCAATTGTTTTATTACATAAATGTATTGCAAGCGTAGGAGTTATGCTGACATCTAACATGCACCACCGTAACCACGTAGTTATGGGTCCCATACATGCTATTGTCGAATCGAGTAGAGTAGTAAAACGTCCAGAAACTGGAATCCGCGAGTCGTGCGATTATTTGTTCAAGTACCGATAATCGGTTGTTGTCTCAAGGCGTACCCAATACTGCCGTCTAGGTCTTAGGAATAGGATTTTACGCCGGGGGGTCTCTTTGTGCATCATGCTCCGACGGCAATAGTAACATAATGTAAATCATACATGGACAAATAGGGCATGTCGCTACGAAAAAATTTGAAAAATACTTTGTCGCTATATCCACGATGCGCGGCGGCCCGCCCGCTCCCCCCGCTGAAGGGCGATGCTCAGCATAGTTGGTCAGCATGTGTTGGTCGAGCTAGGCATGCCTGACCTAGGCTTATGTGCTGCGACTCCGGTTATGCCGGAGGTAGAGGAGGGACCGGGGGGGGGGGGGGGGGAGGCATGGGAAAATCCTCGCTCATGTCATCGAAGGCCCCGACTCGATCCACGCACACCTTCGTCCGAGATAATAGCCGCTCCTACCTCCCGTTGCAGCCCTCCTCATAGGATAGGCTTCCCCCTCCCTTCGGAGTAGGGGGGAGGAAATCATAGCCACTATTGATTGCCGTTTATCGCTCCCCCCGTAGTGTATGTTTTGTCCCGGTTGGCTGCCAGCCGTTCCCGGCACCGGCTGGTCCGTACAATACCGCTCGTACCCTCCCCTTGTGGTTTACGTTGTCAGGGGCCGCCTATGTGGGCAGTGTGCTTTCGTGATCATAAATCTAGCACACCACTTGAGGGCATTGAGGCACTCCTCTCGATGGTGGGTACCGACGAGGGGAGAGGTTGGGTGGGAAAGTCTGATCGGAGCTCCGACCTCAAAGATGCCAGGAACGGAGTACGGGCGTTTTAACCAAAACCCTCCGTGCATGGTTTTCCCGGGGGCGGCCGATATAATATCAGCGCCGCCTGACCGTGCCGCTCCTCTCGCCGTGATTGTCCTCCACGCCTATGGTGTCGAGCACTCTAGCTCCACCCCCTTTGATGGGTATGCTCGACCTCATGAGTGCTTGTCGACGCCGAGCAAGCGCCCTTCCTTTGCGATGCTTCCCAGCTGTCCGCCGCCATCTCCAATGCCCACGTCCAACCGCTGATCCGTCCGTATCCTTCTCGCAAAAAATATTTCACATGCACCGCCCCCACCTCCTCATTGGGAGAAAATGAAAATGACAACGATTCACAACATGTACCGCCATCGCATTGTGCGGTTGCTGTCTAATAAGGGCCTTCGTGTATATGCCACATATGACTTATAGTACAAAGTTTAGGCCGGCATCCCTAATCGTAGATACTACTAGGGACTAACTGAGCAAAGCCGTACAATCAACCTCCGGTAAGCTGGAGGTTGGAAGATACTGCATTACATAATGATCAACGGTAAAGTCTCGTTTTTAAATCCACATAATCCACCTCCACCGCGGAAAGAATCTAAACACAGTTAGTGCTATCGCTAACTCCGATCGCCTTGCTAAGGGATTGGCGTGCTACTCCCCTTATCTTCTCTACCCACTATTGGCACTCCTCCGGCAAAGAACGGTTAAGGCTGTCGGAGACGTCCCACCGTCAGAGCGTTTCCCGGGGCTTAGGTCGAGGCGCTGGTGCGTATCCGAGTTTGCCCCCGGCTGAGTGGGCAGTCATTTGGGGTTGGGCGGGTGTGGATCGGCGGGAAATATCGTCCGGCGATATATCCGCTGCTGCGGACTCGGAGAGAGGGGCGGGGCATTGTGTTGCTGAGGGGTGGAGGTTGTTGAATGGGGTGGGAGGAAGCGCGTGGGGTCAAGTCCAAGGCGATGCATTTTTCCACCGAAGAATGGAAGTAGGAGGGGGTCCTCATAGCTCACATAGCGGCGTATTCTGCTGCGAGGTGCTGGCGGGAAGTGGGAGAGATGGCACGCTATGCGAGCGAGCACAGCTCGATCGGGTGAGAGACGGAGGAGGCGAGATAGGAGGTAGGCGTTCTAGCAGTTGCGTTGGGGGAAGGAAGGTAGGGCGCCTTTCTATCAATAGTGTAGTGTAAGAAAAATTATGCTGAGCACATTTTGTTTCTCGGGAATTGCATGGGGTAGTTGTCGGGCGGGGAAGGTCGTCGGCCCGTAGCGGATCTGGCGGTTTTATGGGAGCGCATCGCGACATGTGCAATATTCCGTTGTCCGTTGCCAAAGGAGAAAACCGTTGGTGTAGAGCGGTAGAGCGAGAAGCTCCAAGAACAAACGAGGGGGTGCCGGCTCCGTGGTGTGTGTGGCCTTGGGGCGCTTTTGACGTCCTCACAGGTGATTATAGACGTAGGTGTCGGGCTCGAAAAGCGAAGAGGCAGAAAGTCGGAAAAAGGAGTAAATTCGTGATGGGTCGGATCTGGGATGATGAACACTAAGACGTAGCCCCCTCCGTCCGGGATGGCGAGTAGGGCGTGTTCGCACTAGCATCCCGTTGCCTAGTACTTACGTACAGTGTAGCCATTTGTCATCCTAGTACTTAGTGTTATGATATTGGCGGTACTCTATTCCCTATTAGTGGCGGTCGGCCTGCCTTGCCGGTGCCTTCGCCGGCCGCCATCTGTCTCCTCTCACTTCTCTAGTCGCCACACCCGGCCCCTTTGTGGGGCCGGCACGACCTACGTGTAACTATCCGTTCCCGATTCCGACAGGTTATGGGCCCTCCACCAAGTTACACTAGAGAAGAGCGTGTGTAAAGCGCTCGGCGCCACGCTAGTCCAACACTCCTACCTACTCCCACGTAAAAAGGAGAAGAGCGTGTGTAAAGCTCCCGGCGCCACGCTCGCCCCACCTAGCTTCAAGTCTTACCTAGCCTTTAGCCTACCGATGCTTTCGACCGGATCTGGTTTTTTAAGACCGACCCGCGAAAATTCGGCCCGCGCGTACGTTAGTTAGTAATGTTATTGCTTTTTCCCGAGGCAACGCCGCAACGCTCACCTAACTTAGCGAGGAGCTTAACTTCCCCACGGCGAAAGGGGGGAGTCGACACGAGCGCCCGTGTCTGCTTTTGCGTGCCTACACGCTCTTGATGACATTGTTGCCTTTGCTTCTTCCTCGCCGGTCGCTCTCATGCGTCGGCTACTTCGCCCGGGGACAGTTTTTTCCCGCTACATGTCAAAATAGTACATGACGCAGTACATTTGGAACCGCTTCTTATCGGTAACTCGCCGGTAACGGCACGTTCCTTTGAGCGCATGTCGCTAGACCTACCCGGCCTGAGGCACACGCTACAAGCACTACACCTTCGACCAACATGGCACCTTCCTCGACGCAAGCTAGGACAACGTCAAGACCTCGGCTACCTTGAGGGGGGGTGTTAGCACTAGCATCCCGTTGCCTAGCACTTATGTACAATGTAGCCATTTGTCATCCTAGTACTTAGTGTTATGTTATTAGCGGTACTCGATTCCCTATTAGTGGCGGTCGGCCTGCCCTGCCGGTGCCTTCGCCGCCCGCCATCTCTCTCCTCTCACTTCTCTAGTCGCCACACCCGGCCCCCTTGTAACTATCCGTTCCCGATTCCGACACGGCGTCCTCAAGTAAGATGAGTAGACATAACGCGTGTTGGTCGGAATGGAGTTCCAGTCGGACCGACTCGGACTGTGGGCTCACATTTTTAACGTCCCTCATCTCAAAAAGTGCGAGGATCATAGGGGGGGGAGATACACGACGGGTCTTGGGTATGGAGGGGGGATCTTGTTCGTAGGCTGTCCACGCGTCGTGTACTGCCGCATAGAGCGCGGGTCGAGGTTCGGGAGGCGGAGCAGGTTCTTTGCGCCACATCTCGCAAAGCAAAGAGGTCAAACGAGACCGCGCTTGCTGAGTAGTGAGTGAGCATGGGTGTGAACTCGATAGCCACACTGCCTGCTCCTCAATAACGTCACTTGGGAGGGAAAGTGGGAGTGTAATCCGGCACCTCCGGGTAGGACGGTCGAGTAAATGACATGTTGTCGGCGTGGCTTGGGAGCGGAGAACCGCGAGGGCAATGCTCATGTAGGTGAGCGTTACCTTCACGTTGCATGTGGCCCTCCATAGTTGCTTGGGTCGCAGAGAGGAGATTCGAGTGTTGGCGGGACGCTGTCTCGCACAGATGTGGACGTCGCTGTGGCGTACATGGATGTCAAACTTTTTGGCGATTTCGAAAATAGCTTTTGCCGAAATAGTTGTCTCAAGGGTCGGGGATAAAATCTTCTCGTCCACCAGATTATGAAAGCGAAGCTTGATCGGAGAGTGGAGCGGGGTAGCGGAGGTCTCTTCATTGACTGATAAATGGGGAGGGGGGGGGGGGGGTAACCATGGGTCAAGGTGGAAGGTGGGCGATTGCGGGAAAGCAGGTCGGGGAAAGTATTGTCACGGAGGATAGGTCGGGTGTCTCCAACTTGTTCGGCGCGTGTATCGCGTCGGAGAGTTGATTCGGTCCAGAATTAGAGCACAAGGTAGGTTTTAGGGGAAGCCGACTATCGTCGAAAAACTGGTTTGTTTGTTCGAGTGAGCTGGTAACGCATTTGGTGTGTGTGGGGGTGTGTCTGGTTGTTAGTCGACGAGCTTGACGGTGCAGCAAGCGGGTAACATTAGTGGTGTATGATAGTGTGTTAGTGAGAGGTGAGCTGGGAGCGCCGGAAGTTGTCCGGGGAGGACCGGAAATGCGCCGGATCGAGTCGATTTTGCGCGGACGAAGGCTGAGTGAGCTCAGCATGGAAGAGGAGAGAATGGGGAAGCGACTTGCTTCGAGTAGGAGCATGGACCGTGGGCGACGGGCGGCGATATGAGGCGAGAAGACTGCGTGAGAGGGAGTGCCATCGCGCCGGTGGGGGCGGCGGTGACAGCCCTCACAGGGCTTGTTTGTGTAGAAAGTCCGCGGGAAAAGTGACGCTTTCTTTCAGGTAACGGCATTGGAACATATTTGTTACTAAACAATGTAAGATCGACGACGGTCATAGCAAGGCCAGTTTTCTCGAACAACTCGCGAATGATAGCGTCGACATGCTCTTCGTTAGGCAAAATCGAACCGACATGAAACAAAGTTTTACCGGTACGGGGTTCACGTTGTAAAACGAGTTTGATGTTGGAGGCTTTGGAACCTCCGACAGGCAGTACGACCACAGCGTAGTTATTTGGTCCAACAGAAGCCATCTCGAATTTATTAATCAACGTCAAAGATATCAAGCAACAACGAAGTTGTGCTTCGACCAAAAAGCTCCGAAACCAATGTGGCAGCTTGCCATTTGAGAACTAACCCATACACAAATATGTATTGTTTAGCTTGTTGGTGTTCTCGTTGTAGGTGGAAGTGCAAGTGGAGGGAGAGATGAGAAGATATTTGATTGTTATTGTTTACCTTTATATTGTAATCGTATAAAGGAATTGTTAAAAGGTTGTGTTACCTCCCTTTGCCGCACTAGGCTTCAATAGGTTTGGCCTAGCTAGATTGCAGTTGCTTTCGCTTGGTCCTCGTGCCATGTGCGGATGTGCTAGGGCTCTCTAACGATTGCAAACAAACTAGCGACGCGGCTCGTCTGCATTGGGAATCTCGTTCAGCGCGTCGTCTAGCAAGCTAGATTTACTGTGCGTACATGTACGTACCGGGAGGTAATGGCAATACCCTCGCTAATTTGATGTAGCGACGTACCCACGACGTATATCCTTCAGATGGAAAAGCACGAATTGGATCTAGTAACGAGTACCGATACAATGTCTGACAATGTACTATTGCAAGACTGCACTCGTCACACCTTCCCTCCACACTTGTCTCCCCTTCCCTCCCCTCTTTTCTCTCTCTCTCTCTCTCTCTCTCTCTCTCTCTCTCTCTCTCTCTCTCTCTCTCTCTCTCTCTCCTCCCTTCTCTCTCTCTCTCTCTATGTCAATCTCCCTCTCCATATATTTCCCTCTACTTCTCTCTCCATGCTCTCCCTCTCCCCTTCTCTCCACACTTCTCCACCCCCCTTTTGTCCATCCGTCCTCTCCCTCTCCCATTCTCTTACATTTCCCCTCACTCCCATTGAAACATAGAACATTATCAATTTTTACTACGTCTAATGCGAAGAAAGTCGCGCGATTGTAAATGGTGCCAAAGTAGTTGGTCTAGCTGAATAAGTGGAAAATGAGAATAACTTTGTCTCACCCTCTAGTATGCTTGACTTCAGTGGTCTAGCCTAGCTAGCCTTCAGCCTTGAAGCATCGAGCGTCCCTCGGCCAAGCGTCGTATGAGACGTGTTGTTCTTGCCTCGGGCCATCATGATTCGCTGCGTCTCGGCGCTTAGAAAATTTCGCAACTTATTAATCTAAACAAATGATCTGAGCTAGTACCATAATAGCTTGTGCACTTGCGAACAAATGATTTTCGCCTTGGAAATTACGGAATTAAGTAAGTAGCAAGTACTCTTTCCAGACCTGAAATCTGTAAGCACTTTAACATGAATGTTAACACTCCAAAACATGTGTGTGTGTGTGTGTGTGTGTGTGTGTGTGTGTGTGTGTGTGTGCGCGCGTTTGTGTGTGTGTGTGTGTTTGTTGGAGATGGAAACGGATAGTTGCACGTAAGGTCCTGCCGACCCCACAAGGGGGCTGGGTGTGGAGACTGAAATAGTGTGAGGAATGAGATGGCGGCCAGCGAAGGCACCGACAAGGCCAGCCGACCGCCACCAACATGAAGTAGAGGAGTGCTAATAGCATACTAAGTACTAATGTGACATATAGTTGCCTTGTACATAATAAGCACTATGCAACGGGATGCTAGTGCTGCCTAACACCCCCCCTCAAGGTAGCTGAGGTCTTGCAATCGTCCTAGCTTGTCTCGAGTAAGTCGTGATCTTGGTCGTAGGTGTTGTGCTTGTAGCGCGTGTCTCATGACGGGTAGGTGTGGCGACAAATGCTCACAAAAACGTGCTGTTACCGGCGGGTTGCCGACATAAACGGCTCTAATCATATTGTGGAGAGTGCTATTTTGACATGAAGCGGGAAAACTCTTCACGGGATAATAAGCCGACGCATGCGAGCGACCAACATGGTCGTCAAGAGCGTGAAGGCACGCAATAGCATAGACGGCCCCCGCTCGCGTTGACTCCCCCCCTTCGCCGTGGGTAAGGTTACATCCTCGCTCTGTTCGGTGAGCGCTGCGGCGATGCCTCGGGGGAAAACAATAACAATATTAATTAAAGTACGCGCGGGCCGAGTTTTCGCGGGTTGGTTTTAAAACCACATCAGGTTGAGATCATCGATGTGCTGAAAGCTAGGTGGGGCTGAAAGCTTGGTAAGGCGACCATGGCGCCGGGCGCTTTGCGCACAATGTTCTCCTTTTTACGTGGGAGAGGTTTGGATAGTCACGGACAACCAGCTCGAAGGCGAAGCGTTCTGTCGGTTGGACGATGAATTACTAGCGTGGCGCCGAGCGCTTTGCACACGCTCTACTCTTTTTTACGTGGGAGTAGGTAGGAATAGCGTGGCGCGGAGAGCTTTACACACGCTCTTCTCTTGTGTAATTTTGTGGAGGGCCCATAACTTGTTGGAGATGGAAACGGATAGTTACACGTAGGGTCGTGCGGGCCCAACAAGGGGGCCGGGTGTGGAGACTAGAAAAGTGAGAGGAGTGAGATGGCGGCCGGCGAAGGCACCGGCAAGGCCGGCCGACCGCCACTAGCATGGAAATAGAGTACCGCGAATAGCATACCACTAAGCACTAATATGACATATAGTTGTCTTGTACATAAGCACTAGGCAACGGGATGCTAGTGCTAACAATGTTGTCTCAAAATTCGCCAATCAAAATTCAACATAAGGGCATTCATGCACGACTAGCCATGGGTATTTTTCACTATTGATGGTGGTGATTGCATATTATTAGGATAGGTTGTTTGCGGGTTTAGACGGCCTGGGTGGGTAATTTTGATAAGAAATTAGACCTATTCGAGTCTAAAACCATGAATATGGTGTCACTTGGAAGAAGTGCTTCTGCCTTCAATTCAGTTTTCGTCCATGAGAGACGAATGGACGCTTCACGCTTGAGACCGAGTTTTGTAAGCGTTTGAGTTTGTGTTTTCATGACCTCATCTTCAGCGAAGTCGTTTAGTGCTCCGCGGCACGTGCCATCAAAACCCCAAATATTGTACCCCGGGGATTGTGGGCAGCAAACTGTGATCTCATCAGCGGTTCGAATTGTCGTCAGACCACTTATCATTTCATATTTCGCGGATGGTGGCAAAGTTCCGGCCTACTTAAAATGTGTACTGTGCAATTGTCGTTAGACCGTTTTCGGAAGTTCAAATTGAACTGACTTTACGCAACCTCGCGGTTTACGCGTAAACCGTAGTATTCTGGATATGATTTGGCGTAATAGGTCCCATCAGTTTCGCGGTGCTTGGCCCATTTGTAGCCACGATACATACATGTTTCGCCCCTTCCTTTAAACAATCCGGAGAAGTGCAATTCAATTCTTTGCCCTAAATATACCGAACAGCCCCCATCGGCGGAGAAACCTCAATAGGGGGTATTCGCGGGAAATTGGAGAGGATTTTGGATTGGCTGTATATGTCGCCACGTCGCGCACCGGCCTACGTCAGTATGTAATCGTTACAGGTGAGTCATCATCGCCCGGGCACGGTACCGCCCGCATGCCGCACACCCGGCTGCTTCACAATTGCGATTTCCGACACGAGCAAGCGGCATCGTGCATCACCATGGTGCGCCGGGTCGGCACGGGCCGACAGTAGATTGATGCTACGCGTGGGTTGCTTGCGGCCGTCGCCTTGTTTGAGTTCAACACTCGGAAACCTCCGCTCGCCGCCATCTGCGTGCCGCACGTTATCCGCAGCATCCGACACTACCAGCTCATGCGGCGGGTGGCGAGTAGAGCATGGCCACATGAGTTAAACAACCTAAACCTCGACCTAGAGGAGCAGCGACAAAGCGAGCGCGTATTCCGGGACACCTACCGCATGAAACCGGAGCATTTCCAGGAGATACTAGAGGCGCTAGAGGTACCGAGTGTGCTTCGGTACCCCAATCGTGGCGGGAGGTTTACAGGCACGACAGGGTTGCTCGTTCTGCTGGCTCGCCTAGGGAGTGTTGGCACCTTGGCTGGACTAGGGAGAAAGCTGCGTATGAACCCGGACAGAATTAGTAAGATATCCATCACGATGGTGAGGTGGCTTCGGTAGCGCTGGTCGGCAACTCTGGCCTGTGGGTTGGACATCTCTCGGTTGCTGGAGTATGTGGACGCCATACAGGCGCGCACATGCGTGGATCTGCCTGTTTTTGGCTTCATAGACGTTACTCTGCGAGGTTGTCGGCGCGTCAAGTACGGACATGCTGCGATTTACTCCGGCCACAAAAAGAAGCATGGCATGAAATACCAGATAGTGGCGGTGCCGGACGGACTCATCTGCTGTCTAGCTGGCCCGGTGCAAGGCCGCAGAGGGGACAGCAGGATATTAGAGGAGTCAGAGCTAGAGGAGTATGTGCTGGGCATCCAGCGCAGGACGGGCATAAAGTATCTGATATATGCAGATGCTGCGTATGCAGAGACAGAGACCGTTGCCACGGGGTACAACAAAGTGCAACGCCGCATGGACGCTGCAAAGGATGAGTATTCCCGTGCAATGAATGGCCCCCGCACATCAGTGGAGTGGGCATTTGGCCTTGTTCAACAGCTATTCCCCTGGGTGGATGATGTAGCTGCCAACAATGTATCCGTTCCCCCTGTGGGTCTGTTTTACCAGGCCGCCGTGCTGCTCACTAACTGCATCACGTGCGCTCAAGGTCAGGCATCAGTTTTTTACTCCTACTTTGAACTGCCCCCGCCATCACTGGCCAGCTACCTGAGCGCATAAAATAGTTTGTAACCATTATTTGCAGCTGTGTAGTTTCAATATTGCCGCTGCTTTCACAGCAATTGCCACTGCAATATCACGACTCCATCTGGATTGCTAATTACATTTGCTAGTTACATTCAACAGCAACTAAGAATACTAGGGGATATCTACTCTAGTTCCCTTTTCCCTGCTGCATCTGTTGTATTATCATGCCTAGCAATGTCCCTGTCTGCTTTTGAATGTTGCACATGCGCTCATTATTTGCAGCTGTGCAGTTTCAATACTGCCGCTGCTTTCACAGCAATTGCCACTGCAATATCACGACTCCATCTCGATTGCTAATTACATTTGCTAGTTACATTCAACAGCAACTAAGAATACTAGGGGATATCTACTCTAGTTCCCTTTTCCGTGCTGCATCTGTTGTATCATCATGCTAAGCAATGTCCGTGTCTGGTTCTGAATGTTGCACATGCGCTCATGTGCCGCTGTCATATCCTTCTGGCCTGCTGCAATTTCTTTCTGCGCCTCTGCTAGGCCCTTCATGCCATGTCCTATCTCCGTCAACAATTCTATCTGCCGCTCGCCCCTCTCTTCATCCTTCTTCATGTACTTGCGCAGGTCCGGCAGCATCTCTGACTCCATTATGACAGTAACATTGTATAGGTCATACTTACTTGATGGGCGCCTGCTAGATCCCCCCGAAGCCTTCCGCTTTCGCTTCTTGCTGCGTGCCTCACGCACCATCTCCGCATGCTCAGCCTTTGCCGCATCCACAACTTCTTTGTACTGCTGTGCCCGCTCCGGAGTTTTATTTATACTTCTACAACCGTATATTGGGGGGAGGGAGGGGGGCAAACTTGCATTACATATCTAGCAGCTACAAATAGATTACCATGCATAGCGCATGCAGTGGCACAGGGGATCACCTTTTGTCGAGCAGGCGGAGGGCGTTACTGGCCATGGCCATGCCAACATACTTCACGGCTTGCACCCGCTCCTCATCAATCTTCAATTTTAGCACTCCAATCAGACGCTCCACCTCCTTTCTGCGGGCCTGGAAGTAGCTGTTGAGGCGGTCGGCAGAGGCCTCATTCCCCCTCACAGGTGGCCCGCCGTCATCCAGCATATGCATGTGGGGGAAATGCAGCAGCCGCTCCGCTGCCTCTATCATGTCATGGAGGCAGCCCAGGCCAGCCTCGTCCGTTGCGCCGGTGCCGCCCTCCTGATGTTGTAAGATGTTGCGCGCCATCAGCATCTTCACATCCAGCGCCCAGGTAGCCTCAGCGTCCTCACATAGCTCCATGAAGTCCAAAAATCTCCACGGCTCAGGCAGCTCCGTGCAGCCAGGAGATAGAAGGGGCAGGGAAGCAAAAGAGGGCCATGTGCATAGCTCCCGCTGCGCCTTCTCCTCCGCAGTAAGCTGTAGGACGTCAACGACGTCCGGATACACATGCAGCTCGTCCGACAGCTCGTCCGAACCATAGCCACTTGGTGCCTCATCAGCGCTACTGACTATGCTCTGGCCATCTGCAGCGCCCCGCATAGCCTGCAAATTATTACGGCGATTGCCTAAGCCTTGCGCCTGTCTGCAAAGGGGGAGAAGTGGCAGTAAATTAGAACCGGAAAGTTTGGGAAGACAACAGCACACAACATCGGCAGCTACAACTCACCTCTCAATCGATAGGCCGTGAGCATCCTTCATAGCTCCCTCCTTAGCTTTTTTCTTCTTCCCCTTGTCCGCGGTCTCCGCGTTGCTGTCCAGCTTCGCGAGAGCCTCCGAAAACTTGGGCAGCAGCTCCATGTATCCCTCCACCGTCTCGGTTACGGCCTCATCCGGCTGCAGCGGATGGCCGTCCGGCAGATCGGCTCCGACCCAGCCCACCAGGAAGAGGTACTCCCGCAGCTCCGACCACTGCTTGTACCCGGCCTCGCCCTTTTGCAACGCGTCTTTGCGCACAGCTGCGGCAATAGCGCCTGCCACATACTACAGTTCATGCCGTCCTTGCTCTTTCGAGCATCACCAGCCGACCAGGCGCGGACGATCTGCTCGACGCGCTTGACCAGCACCCGCCCCTCGGGCAAGACCGCCGTACCGGAGTCAGGGCGAAACTGCCCCATTTCCTTTCGCGGCTTGTCTTGCAGCTTGCCCTTCTTCCCGTGTTGGCTGTCCGCCTTCCAGTAGTCGCAAATATCCGCGGCATCCGCCGCGTGCATCAGCGCCGAGATCCACTCCACGTCCCGCTCCCACCGGCGCTTCCATTCTAGCGAGGATACTGCGGTAGCCTTCGCCCCCTCAGTCGCGGGGACTTCGTCTATGCCCGCCATAGTCAGGCGGCACCGGGGGGATGAGGTGGTGGGTCGGTTTTTGAAACGCGCGATGGAGGATGCGCGGGCCGTGACAGCAGGACGGTATTTTGAAATTACCGGTTGATAACGCCACTCCAATTTGGTCGCGCCTCTCCAATGTAGAGCCAAATTGGAGAGGCCAGCCTCTCCAATTTTGGCGTACGCGAGGGTGTACGCGCTTACGTGGCGCGGGGATGCTGACGTGCCACTCCAAAATCCTCTCCAATTTGCCGCGAATACCCCGTAATTGATATAATCAAAGACTTCCTGTTACGAGTGTCGTAGCGCATGCGATGCACAAAAATCTGAAATAACAGACCTCAAGCGAACGACCCATCAATGACTAACCAGTGATAAAAATGGGTTATGTTGAAAAAAACGGGTAATGCTTTCCTCCCCTCGATAATTGAATATTAGGGTGGCAATCCAAGTTTACCTCTTTCCATCGGGAAAATTCAGAATTAGTTATTTGCCTTATTTGCGGTGCTGTTCGCCCTAATCTGCGCATGCGTGTCGTAATTCGCCCGTCACGTTTTAACGCGTTTGGTAGTCATACGCTGCGCTTTTCCATGACTCGCATTATTTACACATACAAGAATGGACGGCTGAAGGCGCAAAAACAGACTCCGTAAATACAAACAGCACGGCGAGTTCGCTGAAATAACCGCACTCGTACCTTCATGGAAGCGCGCCTGAATACTATTTCGAGCATTCCAGATACGTCGATACTTGCGGAAAATAACAAGCGTGTTCCTTTGCTGCCGAGGTGTGCGCATCAAGGGACAAGCGATTGCCCGCTGCTAGAGAGCAACTGAGCTGGCATTTGCAAAAAAACCTACGCTACATTGCATGCTATTATCCAACCGGTGATCAGCTCACATCTGAGTCGATAGCATATCGCCTACTATTCGGGCAGGTTGCCGGTCCAATACCTGCGGTGCAGTATCACAAATGCCAGATCAGATGAAATGTCAGATATAAGCACAGGACGCGGGGGCACAGATTCAATATTTCACATGGTATGACAAATATTCAGGAGCGTAGACATATAATATCAGGACTCAAGCATCCCCGAAACCGATTGAGTTGTGCACTCTCAGTCGACTTTGTCACGCTCACCTCAAGTTTTGCTGCGTCAGACTGAGGAGGGGCTGACTCGACGGGAACGCGCCGGACCAAAGCTTCACCGTCGGCTCCACCACCGCCAAAAAAAACCCTTCCTGTGACCGTCGAAACGAGAAATTCCAAATCAAACACTGGCAGCGGAACCCAACACCCTCCATCACGGAGTTGATCTCTCACGAAAGCAACCTAACGTTTTCCAGAGGTGTGCTGTCCGGCTGTGCTGGCACAACTCTCATCGGCCCCACTAATGAACGACAGTTTTTGCTTACCTGGTTCACGGGGTGAAACACGCCCGGTTTCCGCCGATCCATAAAGCAAGATATCGGCAGCTCCATCCTCGACTCCAGGTCGCCTTGCAAAAACATCTGTTCCGAAGGACAGGCCAAACACCAGAAATTCAGGGTCTGACCGTATGGGGGTTCACGAGTCACTCAATCGCAATATAGCTGCCACAGTTAAACCCAATCATGAGAGATGTCATTGGCAAAGGATTTCAGAAAATCCCCCTACGCAGTTTGAATATCCTAATCAACAAAAAGGCTACTATCTCAGCGCCCTCACCTCGTCCTCCAGCCGCTGCAGCCACTGCAGGTGCTGCCCCAGCGGCGTGAAGCAGTGACCGATGTCGGCCACCTTCATCGCCATCTGCAGCACGAGCAGCCGCTCCGAGGTAGTCAAGCTGGTGTAGAGCTTGAGGTCGTTTTGCATCACCTGCGACTTTAGGTCTTGCCGCCGTCGGCTTATAAACCCGCGGCGGCTGTTGTTGGGCGGAGTCGCGTAGCGCATCGCCTCCGCCTTCGTGGCCACGTTCTTCCTAAACTGCTCCGTTATCCTGCAGCATTGGAGGCCGTCGGTCAGTTGTCACGCTCACCCCGCGCTTCGTATGCCGAAATTCTAAACCAAGTCCAGCTGGATGAAGTCGATTTCAAGGTTTTCTCAATTCTATGAGATGATTTCTCAGAGCCAAATGCGCATGTCGAACATATTGATATGAGCGACGATGCAGAGTTCCAGAAAAAATTATGGTGACAATTACCATACACAGTCACGAAGACGCCATGCAAACAATTCCGACAACCAACACAACCCTCCCTCTACCCCACCCCGGCTCCCTCCTCGCTCTCTTCTAATTGAACCACATTCGGCTGTGGAAAGTTACTGGGTTCTTCATGACGGCAACACCCTAAACCCGAATGCAGGCAACGGGGTTTGGCACCGACTTGTGTGTGCTATGTGTCGTCGACTCATGTCCATTGGGAGCACGATGCCATTGGGTGCTCACACGGTAGGACTCTATGGCGGCTTTTCGGGGGGCTTGTTGACAAGGAGAATGGCTGTAGATACGAGACGCCACACACAACAGTGCGATAGCATACACAGAAACTGCACGACCACAAGCCACCCCGCCCTCCCTTTGCCCATCGACCTCTTCACTTGGCCAGTAAGGCTCTGGTATTAGAAACTGACTTGACAGTAGTTAGGGATAACCCCTAGACAAGTATGTTCAGACTTTACTGAATGTGTGTGTGTGTGTGTGTGTGTGTGTGTGTGTGTGTGTGTGTGTGTGTGTGTGTGTGTGTGTGTGTGTGTGTGTGTGTGTGAGTAAAACGAGACACTAATCCCTGACCCAACAGTGCAGCGTGTGTGTACGTAAAAGGCCGACGCAACTACAAGCTGGAGTGTAAAACCAAATGAGATGCAAATCATTCACAATCGTGTGACACCTTACGCATGATGCCCACCAACGCCATCAATTCCCACGCCAACCACTTCCCTCGCCAACATTTCAGCCCTCCCATGTCATTAACCAGAATGGAAATCTATTCTTATGATAGCCTAGAGCTTATGTAGTCGCAGATGATACCAAGCAGAGTGTGCACAGGGGGGAGGCGGTGGGAAGAAGTGGGACGCACTCAAAGTGACGACTCAAATCGGTCGCCAAAACGATGGCAATGATTTTGTTTCGGACGTCCGCGACCGTCTTTGGTGAGAAATCAGCCAAAAAGTTGTACTCCTCCATCTCCATCAGGTTGAGAGACACCTCGAGGGAATGGTTCTCCAGCACTGCCTGGTTGTTCCACCGCCGCGCGAGGTCTGACTGGATAGCTACATGAAAATTGTTCGACGTGCCTGCAAGAACAGCGTCCCAGCGCTGAGTTCCAACAATGGACAGAATACAGAGCTGTGCAACGGATCACGCAGCACATTCAGGACGCAGAAGCCACACCAGGACTGTACCTGGATGGTCATAGTCGTGGATAACCGCAGACACTATCGCTGGCAGCACGTCCAGTGGGCATCTCGCCAGGCCCGCGTGGTGCAGAATCGCGGTGATGCGACACGTCACGTCCGCTGCGTGCAGTTCGTTGTGGTAGAAGTGGTTCTGATAGCCTTGCGCGATGCGGCCCACATAGCTGTAAAACTTTTTCAACGCTGGCGGTGACAGCTCAGAGTCCAGCTCCATCACACGCACGATCTGACGGATGGGTATCAAGAGTGCGGTTAAGAGCGAGAGGGGTATCAGAGCTGCTTTCTTGGCGGTGCTATTCGATGCCTCTCAGCACGTAGCTCACAAGTCGCGTCTGAAACGCTAAGCACCAGTGCTGCCAACGCACCTGTGGTATGACTTTCAGCAGAGGCGCAGGGCTGTGCTTCAAGCGGAGCGTGTCAAATGAAAAGTTCTTCCCGGCGTACTTTAGCTCCGGGTCCAGCGCGCCACCGCTGTCGGAAGCCTGCGATGACAGGTGGCACAGGAACACGAAACGACAGGCAGCAAGTCAGTGCCCCGTACCCCACTTTTTAATCCTTCCAACAAACGGTGTAAGGCTTCCGAAAGTTGTCATGCAGCTCAGCAGTTCCAAGGAATTGGCTAATTGAGTGGAGGGAGGCAGCATACCGGTGACAGAATGTTACCACTGCCCGTGTCGGTCGAACGTCGGCTGATCTCGTCCGCCAGTCCGTCCTCATCTGGTAGCTCAATCTCCTCCGTTAATGAGGCAGGGAAGGTGTGCATGCTGCGGGTGGCCAGTTTGAACCCATCAGGAACGTCATCGGACTTCGCATCGCTGCTCGTGCTGGACCCTCGCATAGGCTGCAAAAGCGACGCGTCGGTGGCTCCCGCGCTCATCCGTCGGTCGTCGCGAACGAAGCCGCTCGAGCCGCCCAGGTAGGAGCTCAGAATATATGCCCGCACGTCGGAGTTCACGCGGGCGTGGTTCAACGCCGTCTGTAGGTCAGCCACCCGCTCGGAATCGAGCGCAATAAGGGTCTCCCTGGCATCCAGCAGCGCGTTGTGCAGTCGAGCGGCCTCATCGCGGTCACCTCCAGACTCTCGCCACCCTCCGTCCGCGGACGGACGCCACGGAAGCAACGACAACAACCTTGGCGCCCGGCTGCGCGAGCCGCCGTCCGCTCGTCGCTGCCGGTCCAAATATTCTACCAAGTTTGACAGCAGCGCTTCCAACCTTTCGTGCTGCACTTCCGGCGAGCCCGCCGGGTCGAGCTCAAGCGACCGCCCGCCGCCCGTCTTATCCTGTCCACCTAGCGAGCCAGTTGCTGAGACGCGCTTTCTGCCAGCGGAGCCGCCGAACCCTTCCAGTTGCCTAGATCGAAGTTGATAATAATATACGTACGCTACCAGCGAAACCAAACAAACAGCCAAAGCAGCGTATTTTCTAAAGGCCCCAAACAGGTGCGCTGAAGGAATCGGCAGTAGCGGCCAGCCGTCGCCCATAGGAACCTCTTCCGTGTCTGGGCACATGATGCCGCACAACTAAGCCCGTACGGGTAAAGCGGCTTTCCTAGCGACAGCAGCGCCGTTGCGCACACGTCTTTGCTGATAGGACCTGCCAGCGAAAGTGGCAAACCTCGATCCAAAAAAGACAAGCTAATCAGGTGCAAGCCCGCCAGGGGCACACGCATTCGCTGTTCCGTAGTTCCGAGTGTCACTGTGATTCTTGTTTGTGGCTTGAATGACCGTCACAGCACAGGGAGGCTAACGCATGCGCAGAGGTAATACCGAATTTTTCTTGCACAGCGAAACTGCCACGATAGCTGGTGCTGTTAGAACGGTTAATTTTACTGCCAAAGGTATGTTTGTCAATATCAGATACGGCTGTCACAGACAGAGGAATATACGGAATTTGCCCCAACTGCGAAATACGGAGCTTTCCAAACCCCATGTCGTGCCTGTTTGTACATAATATTATTGGACTTTTCTGTGCTTTTTCGGATGGACTCGTACAGGTACCCGCTTCACGCGTTTTCTATAGCAAAATTATTATTACGCGTTTATTATTATTACGGATACAATAATGAATGATGACGCAACATCACGCCGCGTGGCTGGCCGGGGGCGCAAAAAAAAAACCGGGGCAAATATAAATCTTTTGCTTACAAGAAGAACCAGATGAGCACGGACAGGGAAAGTGGGAGGGGAAACAAGAGGGCAAGAGTGACAAGAGGATCACGGAATCCAAATATAAATCTTCGATCCGTATGTATATCTAGATGACAGTGACAGCCTCAGAATATGCTGGGAGGAGTCTATGCTCCTTGTCTTGAGAAAAGCACCTCGCTTGTCAGCCACCCACGTTGATGGCTGGCGATGGGAACATGTCCGTGACTTGAATGTCCCGGCATGGCGTAAGTGGGTTAACCGCTACTCGGAAGGGAAACATTCCCGAGGTTATAGCGGACTTTCTGGCGAGTGCGACCGGGTGGGCTCTTCACAAGCAAACCGAGGTCGACCGCGACGCCACTCGCCTTTGGGGTGAAGCTCCTAAAGTCCGGCCGCTTGCTGCTAGCAACGTTATGTCGCGGTTAGCTCATTGTCACGCCATAGCGCGGATAGCGACCGTTGCGGCCGACCACCTGGGCCATGTACAAAGATCGGTCTTCACCAAAGCTGGTATCGAGCGAGCCATTCATACCACTCGCATTGGCCTACAAGCTATCCCTAATTGCAACCTTCTAAGCTTGGACCTAGAGAACGCCTTCAACACCATTTCCCGCCGGAGTTTCCTTGCGGAGCTGTACAAGAACCGTGACTTGCATCCCATTATCCCGTTGGTTGATGATACATTCACGGGACTCCCCGGTGTATTATTTCGACCCAAATGATGCTTCGCTCCTACACGGCACGGTTCAGTCTCTTACGGTTGTCCGACAAGGAGATCCTCTTGGCCCGCTTTTGTTCAACTTGGCGATCATCACCCCCCTCTGGAATATTGGAGAACGGTGCAAGGATTCAACGGCGATCCAAGCCTTTTTTGACGATGGAAAGTATTTGATCAAAACGCCTTTCGTCCCGACCGTGATTACGGTGGCTATGGAGGAACTAGGGAAAGTCCGCTCGAATGTTCAACCAATCAAATTTTCGTGCATGGTACCTCCGGATACGGCCCTTGAACTTGTCGAGGTGATACGGGCGATGGTCCCCGTTGTTACGGGTACTAGTAACCTTGGAGCCCCTTTGGCGATGGACTTCTCGATGGCAGACGGCCCTCCAACATCTCATAATGAGAACTATGTTCATTCTTGGCTACAAGACACCGTTATGGCTCATCAACTCCTCTTGGACAAGATCGTTTGCTTTGCTATGTTGGACTTCGGAGGGACACACGCCGCTTTCCGCTTGATGATCACGTGTGCGGTACGCCGCTATGGGTTCTTGCTCCGCACCCTCCCCCCAGATATCTGCCGACCGTACCTTGCAACTGCTGATAGGGCCGTCCGTGTAGCAGTCTACCGAATCTTGGGCGTTTCTATGGACGCACAAACACTCGATCAACTAAATTGTGCTAAACAACAGCTTTCCCTCCCTGCGGAGTTTGGGGGGCTT
Source organism: Tetraselmis chui (assembly GCA_026401115.1). Taxonomy (NCBI): domain Eukaryota; kingdom Viridiplantae; phylum Chlorophyta; class Chlorodendrophyceae; order Chlorodendrales; family Chlorodendraceae; genus Tetraselmis; species Tetraselmis chui. Next base: position 168,204 of record JAPMLY010000648.1, read on the forward strand.
AATGTCCCTCGAGCTCGACGCCGAACCTGCTCACTATGCTTCATTCACTGCGATCCTCGCCAACCTGATTACTGATTACGAGTCCGAGTCGCTACGTCCTTTGTACGGTCTCATCCGATAGGAACTACTGAATGTTGCCATTTCTACTTTACCGTGGGTAGTCCAATTGCGCAATTCGTATGATTCGATCTCCACTATGGGCGGGTTTTCGGAATCGGATCTCGTGGTGTTGACTAACACACTGAACCAAAACCTTTCCAATTCTGTCGTGCCCGATTTCGAGTTGGTGGTATCTCCGGTCAACAATGCGGTGGCACCCGCTACCCAACTGACTTGCCTACAACTTCCGACTCCCGATGCTCTCACTCGCTTGGGAGATTCTAGGGGCCACATTCAACGGGGCATTTCGCGCATTCTTCGTGCCCGGGCCTACCTTGACCTCTTAGCGTTTTGCAGACCTTCCCCACCGGACTATATGAGGCTGATTTCGGGTACGGGTCGCGGGGCTTTGGCTCATTTTTTCGCTTCACATGAGTCCAATTTCAAAGTGCCATCCGATTGCTATATGATGGCAGCCCACCGGGTGCTTGGGTTGACCGCGGAGCGCGACTCTCATGTTCGAAAGTGCCCTCGGTTCAATGAGGCTCCTTCAGAGTCTTACGGATATGGATCTTCGTCGACGGTATCGGGCATCTTTACGTCGGGTGAGCGCTCAACAGCCGCTATGCTCATGGACCATATCCCCCGGTGCCCGTGCTCTTGATATATCATTCAACTCCACGACCGGATTGTCCACGTGCTTGAAGAGTGCATGCTTGAAGCGAGGGCTACTAAAGGCCGGGACTTGCGGTTGGAGGTCCGCCGTATTCGGTCGGGAGCTTCTCGAGATCGCCCTGGGGATGTGGTTTGGTTAGACTTCATGGCTCCGCACCGTCATCTTGTTGTTGATGTGACGGTTACAAGTGCTCGCACGAACACCAATGTTCCTCGTATAGGTGCTCGTCTCCCACTCCCTGGCAGCCTTGAATTGGGAGCTCAGAATGGCAAACTTGATGCGGACCTCCGCACTTCTGCTTTGCTTGGCACGCCTTCGGTTAAGTCGATCCATGACTACTATCCCTTCGCCATGGAGGATGGGGGCCGGTTGGCGCCGATGGCGGCTGAGTTGGTTGATCGCTTGGCTATTTTGGTGGTTGTTCGTCGCTTCCGTGGCATGGGTGCCGCTGACTCTCGCTCCTTGCGCTCTGAGAGTTATGTCCGTATGCAACATTTTGTTCGTAGATCTACCTCTGTTCCGTTTCGGCGTTTTTTGGGGGATGTGCGACGTGAATTCATGCAACGTCTTTCTGCTGCTCTTCATGGCACTTTGGGTTCCTATCTCCGCGACGATCGGTAGCCTTCACGTTGTTCTTCTTGTAAACAAATAATCTTATATATATCTTCCTATCCTGTCGGTACGAAATCAAAAACCTTCTTACAAGAAAAAGCAGTGGAGGACACCAAGCAAAAAGAAGAAAAGAGGAAAAAACCTAAGCCCGAGGAACAGGAAGGCGGCATGCCACAGCGTCAGCACTGCCCTCCGCGGAATGAAATATACACTCCTCCACAAAATTCTGGACATACATTATGTTAAGCATAAGCTAGTCCAGAACACGCTCCCCTCTCACCACGTCAAGCACGACGATACCTGAACACCACCCAATTGAAGGAGAGCCGAGAAGCAGTCAGTAAGCCGCCATCCGGGGTGGTTAGACCTCAGTTTTAAGCGGGTGTTGTCGGTGGAGTTTGTCGAATTAAGCCCATAAATTCCCGGGAAATTGTATGAACTACACACGTCATTCTAAGCGCCACGCTTGGGCATTGCTCAAGCGCTCATACCAAGCTGCATACTTCTCCGTGTTCCACATAACCGTATTTTGGGGGGCTTTTTGGAGGTGGTTTGGAGGCGTGGGTGCCGTGTTCAATGCGCGAGGTTTGGTTTGCGGGTGTGTGAATAGAGCACGGAAGTTCACGCCGCTGGCACGGGTGATTTTTTGGAAAGCAAGCGAGCAAAAACGCACATGACGCAGGTTTGGATAAACACTGCACGCTGTAAACATGCGAGGGCGATTGCCTTAGGGGAGGGGCGAGGTCCAACTTGGCCGTTAGGGACGCATCACGTTGACGGTGGTGTTTGGAATGCTTGAGTATGTGCTTGTGCCAACCACACCCGCCCCACGCGTGGCACGCGTCGGGAATTAGGCTCGGAGGTCAATAGGAATGAAGAATTGGTAAACATATATCGACAAACCCCGCACAAATCGTCTCAGGAGGTGAGCCGACTTCGATGGGTGTTGCTTGGCACTGCGGCTTAGCTTTGCCGAAATAATTTGTAAATTTAAATAATTCATAACAAATCGATTTTGGAGTTCAAACTCCTATAAATCGATTTGTAAGTTTTGGAGCTCCGGAGTAGATGCGTTCGACGCGCATTGACAAGACGCGTCCCACGATACCTTTTATAAAAAGATTTGACCATATTTAAGTAAGTTATGATCGCTTGAACATTGTGGCCGAAAGCGGCTTGCTCTTGGGTTGTGCGCATATCGGTGGTAAGTCTACATAAGCGATTACGTGCGTTTCCCCCACAGCGGCCTGCCCAACACCTCCTCCCTCCGTCGCCTATGCATTGTATTTGTGCGACCGTCGCATCAGCGTTCATATTGCGGCGTTGTGCGCCCGTTACTATTTTCGCCTAACCAACACGGCGACTGTTTAAAAGAGCGTGCCGCGCGGGTGCGGGCGCGATAACCCCAAGTACACAAGCCCGGCAGTGTTTGAACTCGCCCCTCGCAGTTGTCGGCGCATTCCATTATGCGCGCAAAAGCACTGCTTGGGATTTCAGGACATTTGTCAATAAAATCGACGCATGATTACATTTTCTACTTGCGAAGGTGCGAAATCTTGTCCGGATGTTTGTGGAGGAGTGTAGTAGTACAATTATCTTCCCACAAGAGAAGGCACTGTAAACAACCAAACAAAAAGGAGCAGAAAGAAGGTAACAAAAACCACACAGGCCAGTGTGTGATTTAATGCAGCTACAACAGATTTTGGTGTAGCATGTGCAAGTTCTTACAAGAAAAAGCAATGGAGGCCACCAAGCAAAAAGAAGAAAAGAGGAAAACCCAACGCCCGAGGAACAAGAAGGTATGCCAAAGCGTCAACACTACCCTCCTGCAAAGCGTCGCGGACATGGGGACCGAGAGTATTATGAAGAGCGGCAGAAAGACGTTGCATGAATTCACGTCGCACATCCCCTAGTAGAGTAGGAAGAAGGTAATAAAACTACGCACGCCAATGTGTGATTTAATGCAGCATTTTCTGTACCATATGCAAATTCTTACAAGAAAATGCAGTGGAGGCCAACAAGTAAAAAGAAGAAAAGAGGAAAAAGACTAAGCCGTAGGAACATGAAGGCCTGCCACAACGTCATCACTGCCCTCCTGCAAAGCGTTGCGGAGATAGGAACCCATAGTGCCATGAAGAGCAGCAAAAAGACGTTGAATGAATTCACGTCGCACATCCCCGATCAGATTTTGTAGCCAAACCCCACATGACGAAAATCTGCGGCTACAAATTTATATGAAACGCAGCCTAATTAAAAAAAGGCTACATCCGATATCGATCCGCATACGAAGTTGATTTTTGTACCGGCTTGGAGATCCGCAGTGCTTGGGCATACGTCCGGTATCAACCCGCAGAAGCGAATTTAGATTAAACATCTGTTGAAATCCATTTGCGTATGGCATGGTGTTCCTCATGTTTGGAAAAATATGGGAAAGCCTCCGATGATACGCAATTGGCTGTCTTTCATTTTCGCAAACATATGTGGCGGTTAGCCTTCCAAAGCTAACTGCTGGCACAAATTTGTTATGTTCAGTCGCTACTTAATTGCTGAGTGGTGGGAAAACATGAGGAGATGTCTCACTGCTTGTACTTTGGCAGTATATTGTACTTGAACAAAGGAATTGTGTAATGGTTGTGTCACCTCCCTCTATTGCACTGGGCTTAAATAGCTTTCCGCCTAGATAGCTTACGCCTGCTAACTCACGCTTACGTGTCAGACGTTAGGGCTTTTCAACCGTCGTCAATAGTCTAGCGACGCGGCTCGACTAGCATGGAGAATCACGACGCGGCTCATTCTGCATCGGAAACCTCGCTTAGGCGCGTCATATGGCTAGTTAAATAAATTGTGCGTACTTGTACGTACCGGGAGGTACTGGTCGTACAATACGCATCAGAACCCTTGCTAATATTGCAGTAGCGACGTACCCACGTTGTGTGTCCATCCGATGGAAAAACACGAATTAGAATTAGTAACGAGTACATGTACAATGTCTTGCAATGTACTGTTGCATGACTGTACTCGTCACACTCGTACCCTCCCCTCTTGACAAATCTGTGAGGCCGCCGCGAGGCGGACCTCCGTGGTCTAAACTCCGTTACTGAAGCAATTAGTGGGACTCATGAATGCGCGCTGGGTGAGCGTGCATGAAGTCGATGTACGCCCGAGTCTTGGCAAATTTGTGCCATTGGGGCGTCTCCAAGAAATCTTGTAACGCCGTTGTTCGGTGTACCTCTTTCAACCGGTGCCAGACAGGTGGAATGTCGTCATCATTGGAGTGCGTCATGAAGAGCAAGTATTTGCCTCGACGTCCAGGGAACGACTTGATGCACACAACATATATGTGTAAGACGTCGAATTCCTCGTCGTCTCCTTAAGGAACATCCACCGGGACAACTAGTCGGAGTGGAGCGGTAGAGCACGGTCGTAAATTGTTCACATGGAACACATGATGTAAGCGTACTGTCGCTGGAAGTTTCAATCTGTAACTGTGTTTCCCAATTTACTCCTCCACTGTAAAGGGTCCAAGCTGTCCGTCTCTGAGTTTCATGTTGGGCTGTCCGCGTAGAAAAAGGTTTGTTGTGACGACTGACACCTTGTCTCCTCTGACGAAGTGTGGCGTTGTAGACGCTTCTGTGCGTGCCTGCATCTCGTCCTTGTGTAGTTTTAGCATAGAGCGTACCATGGTATGTATCTCCTGTAATAATCGTAAGTGCTATGTTGCGTCTTGCGAAACTGGAATTGACGGTCGCATGCTAAACATCAAGTTTGGAGGCTCCTCACGAGAGAACCCAAAATTAGCCTCGAACGGAGTGTGCTCAATTCCTAGTGCACGAGAGGCGTTGTACGCAAATTCCACTTGCGGTAGCAGAGTTGTCCAATTAAAGCCGTCATAACAACATAAGCAACGAAGAAGCTGCTGAAATGTGTTGTTCACTCGCTCCGTCAGTCCGTATGTCTCTGGGTGTCGACTGGAAGACATGTTCAAGCGCGTTCCAAGGCGTCGCCAAAGTGTCTGCCAGAAGCCACTGACGAATTTTGGGTCGCGGTCCCTGATCAGCACACGGGGTAGTCCATGTAATCGGTAGCCTCCCTGTAAAAACAAAGTTGCAGTTTCTTAGGCAGTGACAGTCTCTGTACACGGCAGAAAATGGGCCATTCGAGTTAGATGGTCTACTACAATCAGCAAATTGTTAAAGCCATTGCTCTCACGCAAGTGTGTCAAGTAGTCAAGACCAACTGTGTGCCACGGTCTGGGTGGAACAAGTAATGGGTAAAGAGTTGCAGCCATCTGCGGTTGAATCTTTGGTCGTCGATATATGACGTAGCGCTCACAGAAATCTTTCACATCTTGGCAAAGTCGTTTCCACCATAATCTGTCGAGCGCTTTAGCAAGAGTGCTAGCAACTTCTATGTGACCACTTGATGACTTTCGTGCAGCTATGTGATCAATCTCAGTCGGAGCTCAGAGTTCCGCGGAATGCAAAGGCGATCGAGGCGCCAAAAATATCGAGCTCTGGCTTCTATCCGGCTGTCTTTCGTCCACTCACCCTCGTCCCCATAAAACGAGTCTTGGGAGTACCCCTCGCGAATGAGATCAGCGAACTCATGGCTTAGTTGCAACGCCTTAACTGTCAATAAGTTTAAATGTGCGTCTTCAAACAGCAGCTTGGACTTCCGTCATAATTCTCGACCTGACGGAACCTCGCCATCCCAAAATAATGGAACTGTGGCTTGAGGTACGAAGTTTGGACGCCGGCTTAACGGGTCAGCTTCGTTCAGAGCTCCCTTGCGATATGCAAGTGTCATCGAGCCCACAAACGGTTGCAAATCCCGCAGGTATCTTGCTTGCCGCTTGTTCAGCCTGTTGTTCGGTTGCATGAGCGGATGTCGAAGTGTGTCGTGGTCTGTTACGACAAGGAATTTAGAGCATCCTTCAAGATAGCACCTCCAATGCTTGACAGCTTCGCATACGGCCAAAGCTTCTAAGTCGTACGCAGAGTAAGTGTTACCACGCTCAGCGGGGTTCAACTTACGCGCCTAGTAAGAGACTCGTTGAAGGCCTCCTTCTTGGTTTTGCAACAAGATTGCTGCAATCCCCACCGTTGAAGCATCAATAGCTAAGGTGAACGTCGCATCCGAGCCGACCTCCGGAAGGATCAGGCATGGCGCGGGAATGAGCCGTAACTTGAGAGTCTCAAAGGCTTCCAAACAGGCAGGCGTCTGCGTAACCCTTTGTGACAGGGATTGTTAGGGAATAGAGTTTCGCTAATAGCATCCCGTTGCCTAGTAATTATGTACAAGGTAGCTATTTGTCATCCTAGTACTTAGTGTTATGCTATTAGCGGTACTCTATTCCCTATTAGTGGCGGTCGGCCGGCCCAGCCGGTGCCTTCGCCGGCCGCCATCTCTCTCCTCTCACTTCTCTAGTCACCAGAGCCCGCCCCCCTTGGGGCCGGCACGGCCTCCATGTAACTACCCGTTCCCAACTCTAACATGTTATGGGCCCTCCACCAAGTTACACTAGAGAAGAGCGTGTATAAAGCGCTCGGCGCCACGCTAGTCCTACCTACTCCCACGTAATAAAGAGTAGAGCGTGTGTAAAGCGCCCGGCGCCACGCTAGTAACTCATCGTCCAACCGACACCACGCTTCGCCTTCGAGCTAGTTGTCCGCGACTGTCCTACCATCTCCCACGTCAAAAGGAGAAGAGCATGTGTAAAGCGCCCGGCGCCACGCTCGTCCTACCTAGCTTCCAGTCTTACCTAGCCTTCAGCCTACCGATGCTCTCGACCGGATCTGGTTTTTTAAGACCGACACGCGAAAATTCGGCCCGTGAGTACTTTAATTAGTAATGTTATTGTTTTTTCCCGAGGTAGCGCCGCAACGCTCACCTTAGTTAGCGAGGAGCTTAACTTTCCCACGGCCAAAGGGGAGAGTAAACACGAGCGCCCGTCTATGCTTTTGCGTGCCTACACGCTCCTAACGGCCTTGTTGGCTTTGCTTCTTCCTTGCCGGTCGCTCTCATGCGTCGACTAATTCGCCCTGGGACAGTTTTTCCCGCTACATGTCAGAAAAGTACATTACTCAGTACATTTGGAACCCCTTCTTATCGGTAACTCGCCGGTAGCGGCACGTTCTTGTGAGAGCATGTCGCTACACCTACTACCCGGCTTGAGACACACGCTATAAACGATACACCTTCGACCAAGATGGCACCTTCCTCGACGCAAGCTAGGACGACGTCAAGACCTCGGCTACCTTGAGGGGGGGTGTTAGCACTAGCATCCCGTTGCCTATTACTTATGTACAAGGTAGCTATTTGTCATCCTAGTACTTAGTGTTATGCTATTAGCGGTACTCGATTCCCTATTAGTGGCGGTCGGCCGGCCCTGCCGGTGCCTTCGCCGGCCGCCATCTCTCTCCTCTCACTTCTCTAGTCACCATAGCCGGCCCCCCTTGGGGCCGGCACGGCCTCCATGTAACTATCCGTTCCCAACTCGAACATGGACTTCCGCAGTAAGTCCATCAATGGAGCCGTAAGGTCGCTGAAATGATGTATAAATATGGCATATAAGTTGCAAAACTGTACGAAACTGTAAACCTCCTTTGGCGTCGTAGGCACTGGCCAGTCTGCAACGGCATGGACTTTCTTGGTGGAAACCGAAATTTTACAAGCACACAGTATAGCCCATATATTGCATCTCTTGAAGGCCGAAGAAGCATTTCTTAAGGCGTAACTTCAAGCCCGCCTCCTTAAATCGTTGTAGCTGAAGACGCAGGGGCTCCAAGTGTTCCTCCATAGTGCGACTGTAAATATAGACGTCGTCGAGGTATACAGTAACGAACTTGTGTAAAAAGTCGCGAAGTATGTCATTCATCACCCTTTGGAACGTAGGTGGTGCATTGCACAGTCCGAGCGGCATGGCGTCCCATTCCATTAAGCCATCATGGGTCTGAAACGCCGTCTTGTGGACGTCCTAATCACGCACTCGAACTTGCCAGAAGCCTAAGGCGAGGTCGAGGTGAGTTTATCCTTGAGCTCATCAAGCGTGTCGTCCACACGCGGAACTGGGTAAGCATATTTTACGTGTAACTTCATTAAGGCCACGGTAGTCAATAGTCGAAGCGAGCCATCAGCCTTGCGCACAAAAAGAATTGGCGAGCCGAACTCACTATAAACGGGACGTATTAAACCAGTGTCCACGGCGGCTTTCAGCTGTCGATTCAGCTCAACGCGCTCTGCATGTGACAATTTGTTCTGCCGCTGACGTTTCATCCGGCCACTTGTATCAATGGGATGATCCCATTGTCGGCTTACAAGTGGAGAGTCCACATGTTGTAGTAACTCCGGGAAGTCATCATAGAGTAACGACCGGAAGTTTTCACGTTGGTATGCGGTGAGCTCCTCTCCAATGTGAAATTCAGTTGGTTGGTCGGCGGCTGGCGTAAGTTCAATTACGCAGAATTCAGCGTTACGCCTCTTGCTGCGGCGTGTCTTGCGCATGACTTTCTGAAGTTTGGTAGAGGACATCAGTAGACACTCAAGACGGCGCTCCTCCATCTGAGTCTCCACTAATGTGCCGTCCATTAGAGTAAATACAATGGTAGAACCAAACTGTAAAGAGGCATGTTCGTCGTCAAGCCATGGTAAACCCATGATTAAATCACGTAAGCACGTAAGTCACGTAAGACGTAAAAAGTCCGTTGAAATAAAAAACGTATCCCACCGTCACTAAAGACAGTAAAAAGATCCAAAGTACTACTAAAGTACTACTGACGTCAAAATATAGGGGATGGGTCGGTAGCTCGGACGAGCAACGCCGACCGTCTTCGCTCCGGGCTTGGCCTCCCTATGAGCGATAGACTGGTGACCACAGGGCCCGCCGGACGACGGGCACCGATCACCTCTCCCCACCCGAGCCTAGCTCACCCAGGTCAGTGGATCCGTAGGCACATCAGACGGTACACACTCCAAGGCGCAGCTTTCACAAATTTGAATTCGGCTCACATGCCGGAATCTGCGCCGCCTACATCTCAAACATTCCGAGTACTCCGTCCAATACTACGACACTCGTGCGTATCAAATAGATTACAAAAAGCACTCTCCCACGGAGCCGGCGCACTCTCACGCGCCCCTCCGAGCGTCCGGACGTTCCCATCAGACGTCCGTGAAAAACAAACCCAGGTCCCATCAGACATGGTCGTGTGCCGCCAACACACGCTGACCACCTCTAACCCTCTCTCTCTCCACTCCAAAACACCACATACACACACATCGACACCCACCTTCCGTCCACTATGTCATCACCTTCTACCCTCCCGGAATCATACAAACAGGTCCTCCTCAAAGACCGCCCTACACCCCTTTTCGCGGACGACCACATCGGCCCCCGTAACCGCCTTGTGGGTCACCCACTTGCTCCATTCCTTACGGCCCCACAGCTCGCGACAGCAGACTACGGACGAGGCACGCCCCTGGAACCCACGCCGGGCACAAGGCTTCAAACTCCCCTGGTCCTCTCCACCCCGCCGACTGCCCCCGACCTCGGAAGGGCCGTTGACCTCTCTGCTCGCCTGATCGACTCCTACCTACTGACAGGCCAGTACTCCACCGCCTCTCCTGACACTGCCAGCTTCTGGCTCCACGGTGTGTTCCTACCGAACACACCGTCTTCCTCACTCATGCTCATCTCTGCTTGTTCTCTCGCTCGACGCTGGCTTCTCGAAAAAGTTCACGCCCTAACCGATATCCCGGCCCGCGCGAAAAATATAATCGGGCGGGAACTCGCCCATCGTGCGCGATGGACAGCCTCAGTCACCCGCACCCCACACCCCGCCATGCCCCAGCAACACGATCTCACCCCTCCGCCAGACGCACTCTCAAATGGCCACCAGGAGGTCCGGCTGGACATCCCCACCTCCTGCATAACAGTTGGCCTGCTTTACCAGCTCGCTTCACGCCAGCGTGAACTCCCGTCGGGAGGTCCAACGCCACCCAGTGCCGCCTCGGACCCCCAACTTTCCACCACCCTGAGACAGCAGGAAATTCAGATTATACGTGCTGTAGCTGTTCCCGCAATTTCAGGCCAACGCATGAAAATTAGCTCCCCCCTGTTCACTCATCTCTCCGGCCCATACGTCGTTCCCCTGATACAGGCCCTCCTGCTAGATCGACTCGCCACGGAACTCGCCGACACCAGGAACGCCAGCGCCACCACCCCTGCCCCCCGAATGGAAGATCTCCCGGAACCTGCCCAACTCCTGCTCCAGATCGCGGACGCCCTACAACCTACACGGGAACCCGTCCAGGTCGTGAACGACCCCCCCTCCTTCTGGATGCATATCCTCCACCCACCCCATAATCAAGTTCTTTCACAATCAGGACCTGTACATTTTCACGCCACCCTTCAAAATGCTATTCACACCGTACCCCCCACCCCCCAAAACTACACAATTACCATCACACCCCCCCCTCTCACATGCCATGTCCCAGGCACCTCCTGGACTGACACCTGCCTCACCACAGTCCTCATCCAATCCCCCCACCCCCTCCCCTTCCCCCAACCCACGTCCAACGGTACTATCCCTTCCTCACATTGGCTCTCCACCCTCCTCCATCAAGCAGCTTCAGAATACGCACAGTCACACACCCACTCCCGCAGCTCCACACCCTCCACCTTCGACTTCCCACACCACACCTCCCTCAAAAAATTCCCTGACGGCTCATACTTCCGCTCCCACCCTTCCCCCTCCCCTCACATCGCCACCAGCATCCAAATCTCCCTCACCAACATCATGTACTGCATCCTCATCTCAACCAACGGCACTGCCACCATTCCCCTTCCCCACACCTACATACACCGCGGCACCCCCACCAACACCACATGCTCCCTATACATCACACCCCACCACTACTCCACCTTCGGCAGGTCCCGCATCACAGACCCCATCTTCACCACCTCCCCCTCCCCCCCTCAGCTCACCCTCACAAAAAACAAATCCCTCCTTCGCAACCCCCCCTCTCTCCTTCTCGAATGGACAGGCCACTTGCAGGCGACCAACACCTACGAGGCATGGCAACAAGAACCTGCGGACGGCTCCCTGCTGGACACCCCTGACGATACCCCCCTCGACCTCGACTCTCTACCCGACATCCAACTGGCCCCTTCATACTCCCCCCCCCCCTCACACTCGCAACCAGCGCCCCTCCAAAAAACGTCGCTCCCCCTCCCCCGCCCCTCCTACGTACCCCCACCCCGCTCACCCAGCTGACCCTCCCACCTTGCCCGCCACCACCCCTCCTCCCCCACCCCCCCTCCCCACCATCCTCGAAACCTCAGTTGACCACATGGATTCCTCCTCCACCCCCCTCACACACCCCGCCACAGCCTCCTCACACCCAACCGGCATTGACCCCCCACCTCCTTCCCCCCCCCAACGCACAGACTCCACCCCCCACATGATACCTCCCCCCCTCCAACTCCTCCCCCCCTCCCTCCCCCTCCCCGACCCCATGGACTCCTCCCCAACGGCACGCACACCAACAGACCCAGCCCTCAAACCAGCCCCCCCGTCCGGCGTCCTAAAGCACACACGCCACACCCTCAGAAAGACCCCCCACTCACCCCCACACCGCCGCATCCCCCATGACCCCCAGACCCACACACGCCTCACACACTCCCCTTCCCCACAACCCACCCCCAACTCCAACCACCGGAACCACGACCCCCCGTCCAACACACACCCCTCAAACCTTCCCCTACCTGCCTCATCCCCCGCGACCTCAGACTTCGAGCTCGAAGACCTCCCTGAAGAAGACCTCAACACCGCGGAAGCCAATGAGGAACACCTCCCCTCACCTGGACCTCCCATCCCTCCATCTGATGTCCACTCGGCCGCTAGGGCCAGCCCCCATCCCTAACTCCACTACAGACGGGCCAGCAGGCCCGGAGGTTCGACCCCCTGCCCTCCTCCCACGCCCCACCCAAGATATCCGTACACACGGTGTAACCAACCCACTCAGGGCCTCACTTCCGTCACACTTCGCACCCGATACCTGCACTATCAAACTACATAACTACCTGTTTGACCTTAACCTTGAACACGGCCTCCCCACCCCCATCGGCCACCTCGACTCCTCGGCCGTGCTCTCCTTCCAATGGGGACACTACCAGGACCTCTCAAACCTCTACTGCATTGCCACCTCCCTTGCCAAACTCCACTCCACCTCCTCCAACACCTACACTGTTATCACAAACACCGAGGTAGACACCTTCCATAACCATCACATATACCCCAGCCAGTGGACCAACCTCTCAAACAGAGGCGTACCCCCGCGCCCGGGCACACCCCACAACTCCCTCCTCGTCCTCACCTGGCAGCACTCCCACTTCGGCCTCCTCCACGTGACACACGACTCCGCCACTTGGGTGGACTCCCTCCACCACCCTCCCCCCCCGTCCCTTCTTACCCGCTCCCTCTCACTTCTCGCCTCCTGGAACTCGTCTCCCCCCCCCCAACTCCTCACTCCTCGCCTTCTCAACCCCCCTCGACAGAACGACTCACCTCGGGCGTGGTCCTGTGGAACCCACGTCCTCCTTCACACATACTTTATACTCACGGCACCTGCTGACCATGCTTACGACCCCCCTCATTTCGACCCCAAACACACAGTCTATTCCCTTCACTCTCTTCTGTGGCACCACGTCTTCCGCTCCACTCCCCTCCCTGTCGGTCGCTCCCACCTCCTTAACACCCTCCACCCTCAACAGCCCTCCCTCTCCCCCGAGCCCCCACACCCCCCCAAACCCTCCCCATCAATTTCTCCGCTCCCTCATTCCACCCCCCCCCTCCACCCCCCGCCAACCCACCCTCCCCCACATCACACTCCCAAACCCGCCCCAACCCCTCACCTCCCACACCCCCCCACCACGCCGCACAACTCCCCCTCCAGCGAACCCCCCTTACCCCCCCAACCCTCAACCCCCACCACTTCTCCCACATCATATACCACAACCTCTACACCTCATTAACCTCAACACCAGGGGGCTACACACATCCATCATGGACGTGGAACACCTCGCCACCACCCACAGCCCTGATGTCCTCATCCTCACGGAAACTAAACACGACACCCACAAATCCAGATGGCGTGTCGCCCTCCCACAATACCTACTCAAAAGCTCCAGACCCTGCTACTCATCTGTG